>JBAKBP010026470.1:0-31648 GCA_037953745.1 Lithodes maja | reverse complement strand
GTATCAATTGCTTACTTTTGCGATTTCCTTAGTTTATTTGTGCTATAAATGTAGGTTATTTGTAGGGTAGTTATTGATAGGGGTCACTTGAGGCATGCTATGCTTACAGGTACCTACCCGATAGCACTATCGTTAGTGAGTGCTGTACTGTATTTTATATATTATTTTGTAATAGTATAGATATCTTATCAATATTTGTATTTTGTACTATTGTTAATGTCTTGTCATGTTGCAAATTTGATTTTAAATAATATTTTGACATTTAACATGTAGTTTCTTTATTCATGCAGAGTTTAGTAAAATTTGCCAGAACGTCCCGGACTTCCCAAACTTGACTACTTCCTTTAACGTGACGATAGTGCGTTGTTATATGTGCGATTAGTTTGCTTGGGAAACAGATTAACTTGCTCATGTAGTAATGTACACCCTATGTGGTGGATTGTGTTCTTTTATTTAATAATTTTCATTTTAGTAAGCGTTGTTTCCACATAGCGATTTTGATAATTTAATTTGACTTTATATTGTCCTTGTCCCAATTTTGGTTTGTTTAGTTTGCAAGTTTTACATTTTAATTAGTAGTAGTAGTAGTGGTAGTAGTAGTAGTAGTAGTAGTAGAAGTAGCAGTAGTCGTAGTTCGTTCGTTCATTTCATTGCGTAATTTCCGACATACATGCAATTAAGTTATTTACAGTAATAGATTAATATTATACACAATTTACATTATACAATAATAATTGTAATATTTTTTTCTTCATTAAGGTCTTTAGACTTTCCTAGTAATTACCTGACTAGTTACCCAATTGATCATTATTTGTTGAGAAATATGAATCAATAAACACAAATTTTACTACCTTAATATTGTTTGATCATTATAAATTGAAATGTAACAGCGGAAAAAAATAATGAAAAACAATAGTAACCTTTAAGAACGGGGTGTTATTTAATATCCTTGAACAATTAGTATTTTTCATTCACATTCAACTTTTGTCCGCACCATCCATCTCTTCACCACGTCATCCGGCTGTTTCCCCAGATGTCCTAGGTTTTCCCACGGGGCGTCATTTTTTCTCACCACTCCTCGGTATTTTCCCTAGTCACCCTCGGAAGCTCGTTTTCTGCCATTGTTCATTATATCCCATGACGGCCGAGACATTTAAAAATGGGAGATGGATAGTTTTTTTGGTCCCCATTCTTCCTCATATTTAGCCCCATTTATTTTTCAGATTTTATGACGTTCAGCTCATTACTTTGGCGATTTTAAGACCTTCCGCCCAATGTCTTTGTCAATACTAAGACTTCTCGTGTCATTTAGGTGTCGTTTTTTCCTGGCGAGCGATAGCGAGCCTGTAATTTAAGTGGAACCGGCCTTCGGCCAGCACATTTTTCTATCGAAAAATGTATAAATTTATCTTGAAGGAGGGTCTTAGGTGTGTGTCTTTTAAGCTTGATGTACAGTATGTCTAGGGAGGAAACTTATAACAAATATATAAAGATATATATAAATGAGCAAATAAAATACGCCCATCCCCCCTTAAAAATTATTCACAGATAAAGGAAGGAGCTAGATTAAATTTTAATTCATGCATATTTGTTTCCCCAAGTCGCACAGTTATTCATTCGGACTGGGGTATTGTTGTTCTGATGACAAGTCTCGCAATAAAAGGACGGAAAGAGAAGAAGATGTTGGGTGTGTGTGGTGGGTGGTATGGAACGGTGATTTCTATTGGGGGAATTCTCCAGATTGATCTCCTTAGACACCATGTTGTAAACCTCCCGTTGTGCTAGGTCTTCCTCTTTGAGTTGTTCAGCTGCGTTCATTATTCTGTAGAGGCCTGATCACTGTTCGGAAGCTGTATTGAAGGCAAGTGATCTACTGTTCAATCTCTAGTTTAGTTTTAACTAAAACAAATTTGTGTTGTAAGATTCCATAAGTCCAGGGACTAATGACCGATAATGTACACTCGTTTGAAGGGAAAGGTGGTACTGACAGACATTAATACAGCATACAGCACAGAGCGAGCCAAATGTAATAATAGCTGGGACAGGACTTATTAGCACGACCGTACCCATGTCATAGTACACTTATTCTGACAAGCTGATGAAATGTTTTGAACTATTCCCTTTAAGCAAATGCATGGAGTCGATATTTTCCTCATATAATGCTGTTTTAAAAGCTTACATTTAGAACTGTTCCAACTACTGTAGTTCTGCAGGCGACTGTATGTACGTTTCTTACTCTTTAATTCACGAGATACGATATATATCATGTTTACAAATGGCTTCACTGATACGTAGTGATTGTAGTAGATGATGGGTTACAGCAGGGTCCCTGGGTTACAGGTCAGGTCATATGAAGGGATTGAGGGATAAGCCAATACAACGGCACCTCGTATCTACTATTCGAAGAGTGCCGAGGTTAGCGTATGGGGAACAACATGGCTCCTACTGTAATCAACTATTCGTAATTCTCCCTAATGACAGCTCCAGTATAGAATGGGCTGTTGCTCTCTGTACCCAAGGAGATGCTTTGTCCGCGGTTAACAAAGACTGTATTCGCCGTGATTATTCATTTCCGAAGCTCGTTGTGGCGGTCTTGTACCCAACAGCGAGATTGTGGTTAGGTTTTACGCGGAAGGGGAGTACAAAAATAATATGCTATCACGGCATTTAATCAGCGGCCGGACCAGAGAGATTAATTTGAGAGCTATTCTTATCCTAAAAGTCCATGCGTATATTTTATCCCCACTGTGCTACAATAGACGCTACCAACAATACAGCCAGACCCCGTGTTTTCGAGTTGTTAAGTAGGTGTACACGACCAAGAGTCGACAAAATTGATAAGTGTTGTGGGAATAATAATGTGTCTAAAATATACTATATGACGTTGAACAGTTTCAAATATCTTCACTCCACATCTTATACTCATGAACACTTCCATAATACATATATTCCTGTGTGCATGTTCTTTTTTTCTTTCCATTTAAGGGGAGGTTTTCAGTTTGTTCCATAGACCTCCATCAAGCTTAAAATTACACCCCCTAGACCCCCTTTCAAGATAAATTTGTACATTTTTCGGTAGAAAAATTTCCCGGCCGAAGGCCGGTTCCTATTCAATTACAGGCTCGCTATCGCTTGCCAGGATAAAATCGAGACGTAAATAGCACGGAAGGTCTTAAAAGTTGACATACATGGGGCGAAAGTTTTAAATATCGCCAAGCTAATGGAGCGAACGTCTTAATATCTCAAAACAATGGGGCTATACATGAGGAAGAAAGGAAGGGGTCCAGAAAAATATCTCTTAAGTGGAAATCTTCCCGGAATAAGTTATAACGTGGAGAAATACAATGCATTGTAGGAAGATAACGACTCTGTAATATTTATTGTGCTTTGAACAAAAGTATCATAAGTAATAGAATGACATCGGTAGTATCATGATGAATGTTACGGTCTCATGACGAATAATAAGATATCCTGACGAATAGCAGGAGGTCATGACGTGATGCTGTCTACCGCAACAGAACGAAGCTGAAAGGGACAGACATTTACGTCAACGAGGATCTGTGCCCCACCACCCTGGAAATCCGTCGAAGTCAGCTTGGTTCCCTTAACGAAGCGAGGAGAAGCGGTAAAACAGCCTTTTTCAACTACCGAACACTCATTGTGAGAGAACCTCGTGGAGGGATAGCAGGAGCCAGACGACAACACTACATCTCTCTCCGCCAAACCACCACCTCCACTACCACCAATTCGACCCTCCCCCCAACGCTCTGCCGCCTCCCCACCACCACTGTTTCACCCCACCACCAGCC
Organism: Lithodes maja; assembly: GCA_037953745.1. Taxonomy (NCBI): domain Eukaryota; kingdom Metazoa; phylum Arthropoda; class Malacostraca; order Decapoda; family Lithodidae; genus Lithodes; species Lithodes maja. Next base: position 27,839 of record JBAKBP010026470.1, on the reverse strand, counting down.
CCTACCCACCTTACCCCTACCCTCTCCCAGGATCTCCAGCACCCCATAACCCAGTGAGCGACCACCTACCTCTAATCCAAGCAGAACTCCGCCCCCGATAATCAGAGCCTCCACTGCCAGGTTACACCAGGAAGATGTCCTACGTGGTGCCGGCCCCCAAACCAGCACCGGGGGCTCGAGCTTGGACCTGCCTCAACGTCTACAGGGAGAGGTTGAATCTGAGCAGTTGGGGGAAGCTGACCACTCAACCCCCTCAGCACCACCAGCGACATAGGAAACAACCAACTAGATTCCCAAACAAGAAATAATGATATAGTTTCACACATAGTTAACCTTTCAAGATGGACGAAATCTTACCTTTTTCACATCTAAATGATGAAGATTTGTTATTACACATCAATCAAATTTTGTATAATCCCAACAGTAAAAATATCCCTTTAAACACACTAGATAAATTAATCTTTAACCCTTTTAGCTTCAATGATGACGCTTACAATGCCGATGTAGACCCCGACAACTATTTATTAAGTTCTCTAAATTATAAAAACCCATTATGCAATTATGTTTTCCCTCATAGTTTTGAAGAACAGTATCATACAATTCCTAGATCTAACTTTTCTCTCCTAAGCTATAAACATAAATAGTATACCACTGCATTTTGATGATTTCATTGAGCAATGTCTGAACCCAATTTCGATTAAGTTTGATGTGATAGGCTTATGTGAAACGAAACTAACATCTGATATACAGCACTTATATGATATTCCTAATTACACAAGATTCAATAACAATTTCACACGAACCAGTGGGGGAGTGTCCTTGTACCTTAAAACAGGCTACAAATACATAGTAAGAGACGACTTAACAATTCAACATAATAGCATAGAGACATTATTTATTGAAATATGTAACACCAACTCTGACAACATAATAGTAGGCATAATATATAGAAGGCCACACACTGATTTCAGATATTTTCATGACAAATTTAATGACATAATCTCAGTAATAAGTGATGAGAGGAAAAAATGTTACCTTACCGGGGACTTTAATATTAACTTATTAAAATATAAAGATGACAACAAAGTAGCTGAATTTATCTCCACATGCTATTCTAAAGTTTTGTTCAATACTATAAATAAGCCAACACGTGTAACTTCTACAACAGCAACACTAATACATCACATTTGGTCAAACAATTTCACGCAAAATATGTTCAGTGGAATTATATACAATAAATTAACTGATCATTTTCCAATCTTTACCATTTATGAATCTGAGATATGCGCATCTAACAATAGGGAAGAAGACCATACTTTTATAAAATATAGAAATTATAGTGAAAATAATCTAAATGAATTTAAGAAAGCCATAGAAGATGCGTCCTGGGAACTAGTTTATTTTTCCAATGACCCTAATGTTGTATATAATAATTTTATGACAATATTTAATGCTTATTTTAACAGATATTTTCCAATAATTACAAAACGAATAAATAACGCATACCTAGATAAGCAGTATATAACCCCAGAATTAAAAATCATGATTAAACAGAAAAATAAACTAGCTAGGAAATAATGCTATTAGGCCCATCACATTTGGAGAGAAGTTCCGTAGACTACGTAACCAGGTAACAGAAGCTGTAAGATCAGCTAAAAGAAACTATTAGTAATCTAAACTCCAAGAATCTGCTGGTAATGCTAAAAAGGTTTGGAAAATATTTAACTCTGTTCTTGCAAAGGAAAACTAAACACAAAATAAACAACTTTCATTAATAATAATACCGAGTTGACTAAACCTAATGATATTGTGGAACACTTTAACTCATATTTTATTGATGTCGGTAAAAAATTAGCAGAAAATATAGATACTTCAAATGTAGACTTTACATCCTACCTACAAAATAGACAAGTAACGCCTTTGTCCATGTCTCCCGTCACAAGCGATGAAATAATAAATACAGTAAAACAACTACGGGACTCCTCTCCTGGTTATGATGAAATACCAATGAAAGTTTTAAGGTTTGTTATTACAGCTTTGTCACCAGTTATAGGATATCTTTTTAACATGTCATTTTCCAGTGGTGTTTTTCCCGATTGCCTTAAAATTGCAAAAGTTACCCCTATATATAAATCCGGAGATAGTTCAATCTTTAATAACTACCGTCCTGTGTCTGTACTCCCAGCTATGAGTAAAATCCTAGAAAAAATTATGTATACAAGGATTACAGAGTTTTGTTCAACCAACAATATTATTAATGAGGCTCAGCATGGGTTTAGAAAAGGATGTTCAACAGAGTCGGCTTTATCATCATTTACTAACGATATCCTCAAATCTTTTGATGACAAGCATTTTACAGTTGGTATATTTTTAGATCTATCCAAAGCATTCGATACTGTTGACCATCAAATCCTCCTAAAGAAACTCGAACATTATGGCATTAGAAGTACCATTAACAAATGGTTTCACTCTTATCTAACTAATCGAAAACAGTATGTACAATATAAGGACATTTCATCTAATATGCAAATAATATCCTACGGAGTACCACAAGGTTCTATACTGGGTCCATTGATGTTAATTTTATTTATTTATGATATTGTAAACTCAAGTATGTTATTTAAATATATATTATTTGCTGATGACCGTACTCTGTACGCCAGTCACCGGGACTTGCGCTCTCTTATTGTTTCTATAAACAATGAACTTAAGAATGTACATAATTGGATAACTACCAATAAACTTACACTAAATGTTAATAAAACTAACTTTATAATCTTTCACAGAAACAAAAACGTTCCAAATGATATGCAACCAATTCAATTTGGTAATCAGTCAGTGAGAGAAGTGGAGAGCGTTAAGTTTCTGGGGATAACGGTGGACAGAAAACTGTCTTGGAACTTACACATAAAGGACGTAACAAATAAACTAAATAAACAATGTGGTATACTGTACTGTACTTAACACGCTAATGTCTCGACTTAAATGCCCTAAAACTGTTATATTATTCAGTAATTTATCCATTTCTCTTATACTGTCATACAGTATGGGGAGCGACGGGTAAAAGTAAATTACAACCTGTTGAAGTTGCACAAAGAAAAGTTATAAGAACAATTACATTTAGAACCAAATATGCTCACACCAATGAACTATTTCGACAACTTAATCTCTTAAAATTTGAAGATATTAACATATTTTGCAGTGCTATCTTTGTATACAATGCATTAAATGGCCATAACAATGTGGAATTATTTAGACATCGTGAAAATGAAAGGTATGCATTAAGAAACATAAATTCTTTAAATATTCCCCTAATGACCTCTAGACAATCCAAGACATCAATAAAATACCATGGTGCGAAAGTTTGGAATCAGTTGTCTCCTGACTTACAAAATAAACTCACTGCCTAGTTTCAAAATATCACTCAAATCTTCACTAATGTCTAAATATTAATCTTACTTAACATTTGACAATAAAACTGCCACAACCCTAAATTACAATCACCTTTATATCGGAAACAAATTAAGATACTGTTCTGGTGTTGATCAATATGTAGGTACCGTACTGTATATAAGGCTGGGGTCTGCTCTACCCACAGCGGTCTGGGTGGGGGGTGGTTCAATATGTAGGTACCGTACTGTATATAAGGCTGGGGTCTGCTCTACCCACAGCGGTCTGGGTGGGGGGTGGTTCAATATGTAGGTACCGTACTGTATATAAGGCTGGGGTCTGCTCTACCCACAGCGGTCTGGGTGGGGGGTGGTTCAATATGTAGGTACCGTACTGTATATAAGGCTGGGGTCTGCTCTACCCACAGCGGTCTGGGTGGGGGGTGGTTCAATATGTAGGTACCGTACTGTATATAAGGCTGGGGTTTGCTCTACCCACAGCGGTCTGGGTGGGGGGTGGTTCGGGGTGGTGGATAGGTAATTATACCTGGCCACTGTTCCGAATCCCTTCTTGCTGTGGCTGCGGGGCTGGGGCTGTGCCTCATTAGTATAATTATATAATATGACATGTTTTAATAATCTTACTGTATGTAAAATAACCATCGAGTTGTATTCAAGGTGCCTTTAAGAGAGATTGTTCTCAAAGGGCGCAGCCATGATATTATTTTATTGTAAAATTAACATATATTGTATGTTTGATTGGCAAAATAAAAAATAAATAAATTCAATTCAATAGTAACATTTTACGACGAATAGTAGGATGTCACACGAAGTAATAGAAGCATATCTCGAGAAATACAGTAATAGTAAGATTGTCTGACATGCCAATTGATCTTGCGATTTCAGGCTATAAGGAAGTTGGAGCCGTGAATATCGATATTAAAGAGAAATTAAATACAAATGTGGGTTTCTGATGGATAAAAGGTATGATCGATTTGGTTTTATATATATATATATATATATATATATATATATATATATATATATATATATATATATTATGGCAGTAGTTTAGCTGATAATTCTTCTAAATATTGATGACCACAGCTCCAACTTCCTTATATACCAAAACTCGCAAGAGGTCAATCGTAGGGTATCGTGTGAACTAGCAGGGTGGCGTGAGCATCAGCTGACTCTTGGGAGGACACGCACCATTTCGTACCAAACACACTAGAAAGGCGGGGTCACACGAGCTCTTTTTCAGTCATTCTTTCCGGGCAATTGGCAACTTCATAATTCAAGCGGTATGCAAACTTAGCCACCTAACACAAACTACCTTAAGTTGGGATAGTCTGTTTTTCTGGCCCCCCTTCTTCCTCATGTTTAGCCTCATTAGTTTTTACATTTTAAGACGTTCGATTTATTAGTTTGGCATTTTTAATACCTATCACTCCATTTATATGTCAATATGAAGACCTTTCGTACAATTTAGGTGTCGATATGGAATATAGTAGTAACCGACCTTTGGCCGGGACAATTTTCTATCGACAAATGTAAAAACAAATTTAATGATTGATGGAGGTCTAGGGAGGAAACAAATAATAAATAAATAAATAAATAAATACATAAATAAGCAAATAAATACGCCAATCCCCCCTAAAGTCTAGTTTCCGAGTCCAATGCGAAAAGTCTCAAAATTTCACGACAAAATACTTGCTCATCGAAAATTCCCGGAACAAACTCTCGTGTGACACCGGCTTACAACTTTATCTTGGTAGTTTATTTCCAGACCCTAAATTGTTGCATTGGAGTTTTTAGACGCTGCTTCGTTACTTGATCTTCAGAAAACAGTTTTGCCTTTGACAGGGAGATACACTTTCACTGTATTTTTGGGAGGACAGAGAACTAACATTAGTTTGATTTTTTTGGTGTATTTATTCAGTTATTCATAGGCCTTTAATGTTTAGTTTCCTCGCTAGACTTCCATCAAGATTAAAACAAAACAAAAACACCCTCTAGACCCCCGTTCAAGATAAATTTGTAAATTTTTTATCGAAATATGTCCCGGCCGAAGGCCGACTCCTCTTAAAATTAAAGGCTCGCCTATCGCTTGCCAGGGAAAAATCGACACCTAAATGGCACAAAAGGTCTAAAAAATTACCACGAAATGGGGCGAAAGGTCGTTAAATTGTATAAAAAGGTCTTAATGTTGACAACAAAATAGGCTGAAAGGCCATAAAATCGCCAAAATAATGGGGTGAACTTATTCAAATTTGAAAACTAATGGGACTAACATGAGGGAGAAGGGGGTGCCAGAAAAAGCAACTAGCCGTCGCCGCCCCCCCCCCCCTCTACGATATTTACAAATTGAATAATGAGAAATGCAAAAGACAGTGAATAATAACAGATTATGTAATTAGTACTAGATGTGTGATTTTGTGCTTTATTTGTTTTTGTTTTTCTGTTGTGTTGTGATGTCCCTGTTCGGGCTCTGTCTAGAGTCCCCCCCCCCCCATTAAAACAAATTATATATATATATATATATATTATATATATATATATATATATATATATATATATATATATATATATATATATATATATACCTGTATATAAATGATGTATGTTCCAGAGTACATACATACATACATACATATACTGGTCCAGTTGGAGCTGACCGACTGTACTTCTAAACTCCAATTGCCGACCAGATATTATATGAATATATCATGTGCAAATATGATCGTTACAAAAGGTCGTATAGGTAAAGAAAGGTTCAAATATTCTGAATCTCTGAAATATTTGTAAGACTATTACCATAGTAAATCAGGTGATATTTCCTTAATATCAAAGAAAAGAAGAAACAAAAATCACTAATATAAATTGACTATTGATCCTCAGCTTGACCTTTCACTTGTTGCATAATATTCCCCATTACAGTCGGTTAGTTAGTGATCAACACTCTGATGCCATAGTGTCTAGCCCACTCAAAAGAATTCGTGGACTCCCTATTATTGTCTTCATGGAATTATTACTATCTGGATTAATCTTTGGATAGAGCTTGCTTTTCAATAAATAATATAGCCTACATGGTTTTGTAGTTGATGTACAGACAATTATAATAACAAATTCACTGGGTCGCGCTGGTCTCTGAAGTCTAGCAGAGCTGCCAGACGTTGGTTATTTTATTGAGACGGCGGGAGCATATAGGAAATTTAAGGAGTCTAGGATGGAGACCTTGCTGGTCTGGGGGTAACTCGACCCAGGGAGCAATATAGTACTAGGTTTCATCGGCCTTCAAGGCCTAGCAGTACTGCCCGGCATTGTATATGCTCACGCTGAGGACTCTGACCCAGCTGTGCAGTTGGCCACATAAGTTTTGTTCCTCTACGTGATCTTATACATGGAAACATAATGCGCATGATTAAATTAAGAGTATAGTTTATGATGCAGTGGTTAACTCATCTGATTAGTTAACTAATATTTAAAGAAACTACACTCGCAATTCATTCATACTAATTGGACTTTCATACATAAGATAACGACGAGGAACAAACATACGAGGCCAACTGCACAACTTGCTTGGTCAGAGTTATGAGTTACAGAATTACGTGTAGTGATTTACTGCAACATATGGTTATCTAAATAGCTTGACCTAAGATAGTGTATGTTCGAGTTAATGTTAATTTTACTTACGACACACACCGATTACTCTCATTGTGTTCACACATTTATTATATTGTAGTTATCTAAATTATTTACTTTTCAGCATCCCTGCCTGTTGTCTATATCTTGTTCAGATAGTTAACCCATGTTGTACCAGCGGCGACTGTTAAATTTTGTTCTAGCTCTGTTTAGGTGATTTTATGCAGATTAAGAATGATCAGCGACAGTAAAGGGGGTTAAGCGAGATGGTTCGAAGCCTTTTAAATTCCTGGAGGCCATTTTTAAACTGAATAAAAGCGTCTGATAATAGCCAGAAGGAAGTTAAAAGGCCGTCACCGGTACTGAATGGGTTAATGACCTTTTACATAGTTAATAATGCAGCTTTTATATAGAATTCACACAGTCATACAATACATATGATTAATTTCCGTCGTAAAGTACAGTAAATAATGTATCAGTCCACCAAATAATTAAAACAATAAGTAACATAATACCTACCAAAAAATGCCAACTTAACCCCTGAAGTATTAAGACGCGTTTGGATAGTTCTTCCTGGCTATGATTAGGCGATTTTATTCAGTTTTGGAAGGCCCTGTAGCAGTCAAAGGGGTCAAAACTATCTCAATTATCTTTCCGACTCCCACACTTTCTTCCCAAACTGAATACAATCGTCTAATGGTAGGCAGAATAAAGAGGTCTATATACGCGTGATAATCCTCAGGGGGATAAAGAGAGATTACATTGCTGTAATTTTAACGAAGGGAAATCAATAGTTTGGCAATGTTAAGACCTTTCTCCTCATTTCTGTAAATGTTAAGACCTTCGCGCCTTTTAGGAGTCTATTACTTCCTGGTGAGCGATAGCAAACTTGTAATTTTTTTTTTGTTTTTTTTTTTTTTTCTATATTCCAACTTACTTCCAACTTACTTCATGTGAATGAAGGCGGTGCTGGTTGGGGGGAGGGGCGTCGACTGACTGGGGACAGAGGTGCATGGGGGCGGTTCGTTCGTGGCCACCCCTTCGGGGATCACGGCGTCAGGCAATAGATAGAGACTTCCTCTCGGGCATAGGGTGAGAGCCTTAACATTCACCGCTTTTACAATGAACAGTGAAGCCCGTGAGGTCTTGTTCCAGTCTAGGGAGTGAGACATGTGAACCACGTAGAGTACAACGAGCACCTGCCACCTTGCCTTCACATGAGGCACGGTGCTCACTCATGGCCCGAAACGACCCCATCTCTGAAGCCACCTCGTTCCCGTGCTTCACTGTCTCAACCCCTACACTCGGACTCTCACACTTACACACACACAACGCCACCTGTTGAGCAGATAACTCACTAACTTAGGAGGGATCGGCCTTCGGCCGGGATATTTTTCTTCCGAAAAATGTACACATTTATCGTGAAGGGGGGTCATGGGGTTATTATTGTATTTATTGGAGATCTAGGGACCAAACTAAAAACCTCCCCTTGAGAGAAAGAGAGAGAGAAAAGAGAAAGATAGAAAGAGAGAGAGAGAGAGAGAGAGAGAGAGAGAGAGAGAGAGAGAGAGAGAGAGAGAGAGAGTGAGAGTGAGAGAGTGAGAGAGAGAGAAGAGAGAACCTGATCAGAAATGTAAACTAGCTTTTCGTTCCACCATTATGAAAGCGACCATAAATACACAATACTGTCATTACGGGGGTTGGCATATACGAGTGAGCAACAGGCCAGGGTTACCAAATGAAGTCCGCTGGAGAGTAAATGGATGCCGAAAATCGATAGGGTAAAAGCATAATCTCTTCAATATCGCTCTAAAATGGCTCAAATCTACAGAATATCGCTAGAATAAAGGCACAATGTATACACTATCGCTCTAAAATGGCTTAAATCTCCAGAATATCGCTAGAATTCATGTTGCTAGATGTAAAGATTTGTCTCTAGATGGAAGGAAATACCTGTAGCTCTAGAGGGAAAGTAGCTAAATTGGCAACACGCTCTCACATGGCTCAAATCTACAGAATATTGCTAAATGTAAATATTTGTCGAGACCGAAGTTATTAAATACCTCTAGACCTAGCGGGAAAGTTGCTAGTAGGCAGATAACACGCTCTAAAATAACTCAAATCGACAGGATATCGCTAGAATTCATGTCGCTAGATATAAACAACTGTATCTAGCCTAGATGAAATTAAATACCTCTAGCTCTAGCGGGAGAGAAGCTAAATTGGCAACACTGCAACCGGTTATCTGAGGGACGGAGTGTGTGTGTGTGTGGGGGGGGGGGGGGGGGGGCTGGATGTGACAGAAATAATGTAGCTGGCTATATGGAGGTAATTAAGGGGAGGTTTTTAGTTTGTTCCCTACCCCTCCATCAAGCTTAAAATTGCACCCCCTAGACCCCCTTTCAAGTTAAAATTTGTAAATTTTTCGGTAGAAACATTTCCCGGCCGAAGGCCGGTTCCTCTTAAATTACAAGTTTGCTGTCGCTCGTCAAGAAAATATTGACACCTAAATGGCACGAAAGGTCTTAAAATTGACAGAAATGGGGCGAAAGTTTTTATAATCGATAAACTAATGGGGCGAACGGCTTAAAATCTCAAAATTAATGGGACTAAACATGAGGGAGAAAGGGGACCAGAAGAATATCCCTGAAGTGGTAATCTCCACTTAATGCTGTATTGTTTTATGAATATATTAAGCGAAGTTAGTTATATTAGTTCAAAATATACTTTATGCATTATTAACCCGTTTAGTACCAATGTCATCCTTTAAATTATATTCTGGCAAAGCTTAGACGATGTTATTAAGTTTAGGAAGGAGCTCTAGCAATAATAAGGCTTCAAACTATCTCAACCAACCCTTTTAACTACCACAGTCGATCCTTCTTAAGCTGCATAATATCGTCAACATAAACATAAAGGTAGAATCAAATATAACACGTCGCTGGCACTCAAAGGTTAACGATATTTATGTTGTGTGGTCTCTCAGTATGTATGTTCGTTTACAGTACTTGTGTCTGTCTCTGTCTACCTGTATGTCTCTCTGTCTACCTGTCTGTATCTCTGTCTACCTGTCTGTTTCTCTGTCTACCTGTCTGTATCTCTGTCTACCTGTATGTATCTCTGTCTACCTGTATGTATCTCTGTCTACCTTTCTGTATCTCTGTCTACCTGTCTGTATCTCTGTCTACCTGTCTTTCTGTCTTTCTGTCTTTCTACCTATCTATTTATCTGTTTGTCTACCTGTCTGTCTCTCAGTTTATCTACCTGTCTGTATTTGTCTCTGTCTGTATACCTGTATGTCTGTCAGTTTGTCTACCTATTTGTTTCTCTGTCTACATGTCTATTTGTCTACCTAGCTGTATCTGTTTGTCTACCTTTCTGTCTGTTTGCCTACCTTTGTCTGTCTGTCTACCTACCTGTCTATTTATTTGTGTACTTATCTGTCTCTCTCTCTGTCTGTCTAACTATCAGTCAGTCTACCCGTTTGTCTCTGTCTACCCGTTTGGCTCTCTGTCTACCTGTCTGTCTGTCGTTTTGTCTACCTGTCTGACTCGGTCTGCTTATCTACCTATATGTTTTTGTATATTTGTCTACGTATCTGCCTTATTATTATTCCTATAATTATTAAGCAAGAGCATGATTATATATTACAAATAAGCTGCTGCGACTCCGATCACTGTATAATAATAAATATTTAAAATAATAATAATTAGGCTAATAACTAATAAAAATAATAATTATTTTAATAATAAAACAAAAATAATAATATACTTAGAGTTATGCACAATAGCTTTGAGCAAATATTATAAAACAATGGCGGGTATGCCTCTGTGTGTGTAATAATAATAATAAACGGTTTATTAAAGAATGGCAGCCTCATGAGCTGAAAATACACATTTTACAATTTAGTGGATGAACATGAGATGTACAGATATGAGGATGGTAAGCTTAGTTTACAAACAAAATAAATAAATACAATAATGATGCATGTGCAGAATACAAATTATCATAAAATAACCATGAGAGTAAGTGATATACAGTACATATACAAATTTATTTACTTACTCATATACAGAACATACGTATATACACGTACGTGCGCATATACATACATATATAGGAACATAAGAACATGCAGTAAGTGTGCACATGTCCGTATACACAAACGCTCACTTATGCACACAAACATACATACAGAAACTGTTTTGGTATGTCAGGGTAAAGAGGGTGCAGGTACTACAATGGGAGGTTAATCCTCGGTAGTGTAGGTGTGTGTGTGTGTGTGTGTGTGTGTGTGTGTGTGTGTGTGTGTGTGTGTGTGTGTGTGTGTGTGTGTGTGTGTGTGTGTATGTGTGACAGAAGGCGAAATATGGAAGACCTGGGCATTCTATTGTTAAGGGTGGAAATACATGGATGAAGATACACGAACACTTAATAGATAATGCTTATGCATAGATTTATAATCAGAAGTTGCGCTAGTGAGCAATATGTTCTCGCTCATATGTACGTATATTTACATACATATGTGCATATGACCATATAAATACACGTACAGTACATATATATATTATATACCTTATATTCTCAACCGGGCTCGAACCATTGACAGCACATACACACAGACATACATATACATAAATATATGCACATTACATGCATATATGCTCTTCTCTTATCCTACCTGATACTCTCAGCCGTGCTCGAACCACAAACAGTATACACTATAGACATATATATATACATAAATAACGCATACATACATACACATATACGAACACATACATACACATATACTGCACATACATAGATACATATATACACCTATACATAAACAAACTCAAGCAAATACATACATAATTATATTCTAATACACACACGCACACACACTTATGCATATATTATTAAAGGTGGGCGCGTATATATGGTGTGACAGGCCGTTATTACACATTATTAATAATATTAACAATGGTTGGGATAGGACTATTTTTATATCTGTCAGTTCTTGCTCTTATTGGTTGGAGTGTGTTGAAATGACGAGCTGCACGTGTAGGTCTAGGGGCGTCTGGTGGAAGTAAGTTTTTGTGTCGTGGGTGAACAAGCAGCTTAGATGCAAACTGTTTGAGTGTGTGTGTGTGTGTGTGTGTGTGTGTGTGTGTGTGTGTGTGTGTGTGTGTGTGTGTGTGTGTGTGTGTGTGTGTCCCAGTGACCATATCAGTGTGTACGGTTACATATTCCATCACCCGCTGCAATTCCTGGTAATGTACACACACTAAAATATTAAAGGGAGTTTTTTCCAGCTCGAATGTGTGAGTATGTGAGCGAGTCGGTACAGTTGTCCACATAAGTTTTGTTCCTCCCCTGTGATCTTATACATAGGTTTATAATACTATGGTTGGATTGCAAGAGTACTGTAGTTTCTGATGCTGTGTTTTTTTTTTTTTTTTTTTTTTCTATGTGATTGAGGGAGGCAAAAGGCCTATAGCGAGTGCCTCCCCCATAGTTGAAAGAGTGACAGGGCCAAAATCAAGGGACGTTCGAGCCAAAATGCCTGGACACACTGAGTTTGAAGCAATTTAAGTCATAGGAAGAGGGAAAGACTGATTCTGGGAGAGAGTTCCAGAGCTCAGATGTTGAGTAGAAGAAAGTTTGAGAGTAACGTTTCACTCTTGGGTTGGAGAGTTGCACAGAGTAGGGGTGGGATTGAGTTGCAAGACGGGTACCACGTGCCCTACGTAAAGGAGGTGGTATGCACTGGGATAGCTCTGAGGAACACTGATTATTATAGTAGCGATAGAATAGCGAGAGAGATGCAACATTGCGGCGGAGAGAGAGAGATTGCAGAGAGTTGGTGAGTGGACGGGAGTTAATGATACGAAAGGCCTTCCTTTCAACTTTGTCTAGGAGAGCGGTGTGAGAGGAACCTCCCCACACATGTGAACAATACTCAATACAAGGGCGCACTATGCCCCTGTACAGAGCAAGAAGCTGTGCAGGGGAAAAGAACCCCCTAAGGCGGTTGAGCACACCCAGCTTCTGGGAGGCTGCCTTAGCAAGACTGGTAATATGGTCCTTCCAAATGAGAGCAGAAGAAAAAGAGACACCAAGAATATTGAGAGAAGATGAAGGGTTGATTTTTGTATTGTTGAAGAATAAGGGATAGTCCGCTGGGAGATCCTGACGGGTAGATAGATGGAGAAATTGGGTTTTGGAAGCATTAAAGTTAACAAGGTTTTCTCTGCCCCAATTGGAAATAGTATTTAGATCAGAATTTAAGAGTTCTATGGCTTCATTACGTTTGTCGTTGAGGGATTGCTGGCTGGGGCGTTCTGAAAAACTAATGGAGTAGTGTAAGGTTGAGTCGTCTGCGTATGAATGGATGGGAATTAAGGTACAGTTAAGGAGATCATTTATAAAAATTAGAAAGAGAATAGGAGATAGGACAGAGCCCTGAGGAACACCGGAGTTAATAGGGTGAGGAAGTGAACAATGGCCGTCCACAACCGCAGCTATGGAATGGCCGGAAAGGAAATTAGAGACAAAGGCACAGATGGAGGGATAGAAACCGAAGGAGGGTAGTTTAGAAATTAAAGATTTATGCCAGACTCTATCGAAGGCTTTCGATATGTCTAGTGCAATAGAAAAAGTCTCACCGAAGTCCCGAAAGGAGGATGACCAAGAGTTAGTAAGATATGAAAGAAGATCACCAGTAGAGCGACCCTTAAGGAAGCCATACTGGCGATCTGAGAGCAGATTATGAGAAGAGAAATGCTTAAGAAATTTGGAGGCAAGAATAGTTTCAAAAACTTTAGAAAGACAAGAGATAAGAGCAATTGGACGATAGTTGGAGGGTTGAGAGCGGTCACCCTTCTTTGGGACAGGTTGAATGTGAGCAAACTTCCAGCATGAAGGGAAGACGTTAGAGGATAGACAGAGACGAAAGAGTTTGCCTAGGCAGGGAGTCAGCACGGAAGCACAGTTTTTGAGAACAACAGGAGGAACACCGTCCGGACCGTACGCCTTATTAGTGTTAAGCCCAGAGAGGGTAGAAAGTACATCTTTAGAAGAGATTAGGATATTAGGCATAAGTAAGAGAGAGGAGGGCGGAGAGGGAGGAATAGCACCGGAATCATCCAAGGTGGAGTTTCTAGCAAAAGTTTGAGCAAAGAGTTTAGCTTTGTCAGAGGAAGAAGTGATGGTTGTGCCATCAGAGTGGGAAAGGGGAGGGAAAGACGAGGAAGAGAAATTGTTGGAGAGGTTTTTGGCTAGATGCCAGAAAGCTTGGGAAGAGCTAGAGTTGGATAGTTCAGTGCATTTATTATTGATGAAAGAGTGTTTGGCAAGTCGAAGAACAGATTTGGCTTGATTCCGGGCAGAAACATATGAAGAATGAGAGTCTTGAGTTTTAAGGCGTCGGTACCGTTTGAATGCTTCCTCCTTATTGCGGACAGCAGTAGAACAGGCGTGAGTAAACCAAGATTTTTTAGCATTAGTCTGAGAGAAAGAGAATGGAATGTATGCTTCCATGCCCGATAGGATTACCTCGGTAATGCGTTCAGCACTCTCCGAGGGTCCTCGGCCATGGAAGCAGAAATCATTCCATGGGAAATCAAAGAAGTACTGCCGAAGAGCCTCCCAGTCGGCAGCGCCAAAGTGCCACAAGCGCCGCCGGCTAGGAGGATCGGTTAAAGGGAGATGTGTCGTTTTTATTGGCTCATTTATGTATCTTTCTATTTAATTATTAGTTTCCTCCCTAGACCTCCATCAAGCTTAACTTGTCCCTCCCCCCCCCCCTTCCCCAAAGACCCTCCTTCAATATAAACTTGTACATTTTTCGATAGAAAACTCTTAAATTACAGGCTCACTATCGTCCGCCAGGAAAAAAATAGACACCTAAATGACACGAAAAGTCTTAACATTGACAAAGAAATGGGGCGAAAGTTCTTAATACCGCCAAATTAATGGGGCTAAACATGAGGAAGAAGGGTGACCAGAAAAACGGCCCATAACTTATGAGGTCAACTGTACATTCGTACGCGCGTACAGTTACCCACATGAATTAGAACACACATCGTAATATTAATTGTCTAAGTTAACATTCTTAGATGATAGCCAGGCCTTCCCTTGTGGTTAAGTGGCCCATCAATTACCCCTTCCATTCGTGTAAACATTAGGCTATCATAGTGAAGTTGGGTATATGTGCATGCTTAGATATACTGTGTGTATATATATATATATATATATATATATATATATATATATATATATATATATATATATATATATCCGGTATAATATACCCGGTATAATTATATAATATATATATATATATACAGTATTCGAGAATGGATATAATATGTCGTAGGCTTGTGCATAAACCTTAACATGTCTTGATAGAGTAATGGTTAGTGAGCGGAATTTCAGTGCGAATATCCTAGGTTCGAATCCACCTGTTATTCACTTGCTTGTTCGTCAGGGGGAATCCACGCAATGCGAGCTAAGCTCATTATTATCGCGCCTCCTTAACTGGGAATGAATTGCGTGAAATGCAAGTTAAGTGTTTATGTATCGTTGGAATGGCTGTGGATGTGTGTGTAGTCTGTATTTTAGCCAATTGGCGACATCTGGAAACTAAGGCTTAGGGTTAATCTGTACGATACCGGTACCATTTTCACTACGGTACCAGTCTCACCCGAAGGCTTAGGTTGACCAGTAGCTTAGGTTGACCAGTACGATACCCATCTCACCTTGTAACCGATCACTAACCCCAGATGGGACGTCACAAATTCGTCCACTTACACCAGATTCCTATTTATACTGCTAGGTGAACAGAGGCTACACCGTTAGGAGACTGCCCAAATGTCTCTTCTCCGCCCTGTGTGTGTGTCTGTGTCTGTCTGTGTGTGTGTGTGTGTGTGTGTGTGTGTGTCAGTTTGTTAGTGTAGATGATGTGTATGTGTCCGTGTATGTGTGTATGTGTGTGAGACTGTAGGTATAATTGTGTGTGGTGTGTGTGTTTCTGTGTGTGTGTGTGTGTGTGTGTGTGTGTGTGTGTGTGTGTGTGTGTGTGTGTGTGTGTGTGTGTGTGTGTGTGTGTGTGTCTCAGGGCTCGTGGACCTTTAGAGAATTATTCATGAAACATCAAAAACCTTCACTATGAAAGGCTGGACCCACACACTCACATACACACACACACACACACACAACAAACGCTCATAAATACACGCACATGGCAAACCCACACACACACATGCACCTACAGGCACGCACACATACACCCTCAAGTATCTGATATTACGCGCGTGTGCACGCACACACACACATTAGCAATAAACACAGGTATCTAGCACAACTTTAATACATACATACATACATACATACCTCACATATCTTACCTCGGCAATTTAGAGACATTTACATAACATTACTTACTGAAGGTTCTTGTGTAACTAATGTACTTTCTCTTTCCCTCCCTTCCTCAGTTACTCTCTCTCTCTCTCTCTCTCTCTCTCAACCTTCCTTCCCTCGTCATATATGTATTCTTCCAGCTAATGTATTTGGATTTCTGTGAACATAACTTCTCTAGTTCCTCGCATTTTTCGCTTTCGTTCGTGCTTAACTCTCTTTTCTTGTAATATCGTCCTATTCTTGTACATCTATCATTTAGATTTCGTTATTTTAATTACTTGTCTCCCATTCTCGGTGAAAATATCCACATTAGAATATCTTCAAACCCTAATTTACTTACTTGATGAATAATTCCATTCTGTGTTTCTATGTTATTTATTCTTCTATATCTTCTTATCCCTTCTATTCTTACATGCCATCCTCAGCCAACCTTTGTTTCAGTTTTCTTCGTCATTCTCACTTCGAGATTTCCGTTTTACCCTCCTATTTCTAGTTTTAAGGGACAGTTATTAGAACACCATCAACTTTAAAATAATATCCTGAAGACTCCTCTTCGCTATAAATTTGTAAATTATTCAGTAGAAAACTGTCTTGGCCGAAGGCCAGTTCCTCCTAAATTGCAGGTTCGCTATCGCTTGCCAGGAAAAAAATAGACTACTAAATGGCATGAAAGGTCTTAATATTGACAAAGAAATGGGGAGAATATAATCTTAAAATCTTCAAACTAATGGTGCGAAACATAAGGGAGAAGGGAGTCAAGAGAAATACAAATACTTTCCCTTTACTTCAAAAAAAAAGTTGATTCATGTTTCTCCTTCTACACTGGCTATCATTAGACGATTATATACTTAGGAAGAATCTGTGGGCATCAAATGGATAAATACTATACCAATTAACACTTCTATATGCCCTTCCTGATCTGAATGAAATATTCCAATAATAGCCAGCATGTACGGCCAAAACGCGTTATAATCTTTAAGAGATAAATGATCTTTCTCTTCTATTCTTCATCCACTACCCTTCTTAGTATAGCGGATAAGGCAAATATCGTGCACTTTTTGACTAAAGCATCATACTTTCTACATTCATACTTAGACCTAATGGCAACATTTTAAAGGGTGGAGGGAATCTGTATTTTCATGCTGGTGCCTGTGGCAGCCCCTTTTCAATTAATTTCCATAAGAGTTCTGAAAAGCTGATTTTTGCCCCAAACTGTATACCGTGATAGAGATGTCAAACTAGTCTCAAATGACTCGTCTGGACAAGGGAAACAAATTATATTCAGACAATGTTTGGCTAATGTTGACCGTTTGACTTATAAAGTCTATTGTAATTTATTATCATGCCACAAATCGGTAAGAAATGTTGCCAATTGTCCCTATTTTGTTAAACTACAGGATCCAGTGACGAACTCTCCACTACTCTTACTCATAAGTCATAACTCTCCTATTCTACACTTACACTCTTCACCTCTATTCTCTCTCAAACTATCCACACCTCTACTCTCACAATTAGCTTTCCACTACTCGCCATTCTAACCCACTCCTAACTAACTGTCCACTATACTCTCACTCTAACTCACTCCTAACTCTCCACCTACTTCATCCCCAGCATGAACATCTTTTCCTGCCTCATTTCTACCCCATCGTTAGCGGGGCTCAAACCCTGACTACTTATTTTTCTTTTTTACATTTTAAATATTGTTGGTAAAAGGCCACTTCCCCTCCATTCAGCCCACCAGCCTCTCTCCCTTTGCAAGCACTTGGGGAAAAAATGAGTCTTTATTCCACTAGCTTGCTGTCTACCCCGGGCGAGGTTTTATTTTT
The DNA here is from genome assembly GCA_037953745.1 of Lithodes maja. Taxonomy (NCBI): domain Eukaryota; kingdom Metazoa; phylum Arthropoda; class Malacostraca; order Decapoda; family Lithodidae; genus Lithodes; species Lithodes maja. The sequence goes on along the minus strand of JBAKBP010026470.1, from coordinate 9,574 downwards.
ACCTTTTATTTATGCTTTTGTACTGCTTATGTAACGCGGAGTTTTTCCCTCTGGATTTTGAGTCCTTTCTTTCATCAGCTTATTTTGTTTACGCCGTACTCTTTTCATGTTCTCCCTTCTTCGTATTTATCTTTGCACCAACTTGTTTCGTAGTCCATCCAGGATTTCTCCGTAGTCTTCATTTGGGTGCCATATTCTAGCTCATATCTAGTGTAAAACTGATAATTACCTACAAACATTATCTAAATCAAGTTTCAAAGTTTCAAAAGCATTCTTGACATCTAAAGTAATGTCCTTAGAAACTCATTGAGACATTATATGAAAAATGTTCATGCTAAATGTTTTAACCCTTGAAGACTATGACGCATTGTGACAGTTTATTCTGGTTATCATTAGACGATTTTATACAGCTTAGGATCTGTGGCAACTAAAAGTGTAAATACTATCTCGAGTAACCCTCTGACTTTTCATTTTCCTTTCCATATCTGAATACAATCGTCTAATAGCAGCCGGAAAACAGAAACAAATATGCATCATCGTATCTTGAAAGGGTTATGCATTTAATTTTGCTCCTGATTAAATAATTAAATCAATTGTGCCTCCATATGTCCAAGGCCAGCTATAATCCATATGTCCAAGGCCAGCTATAATCCATATGTCCAAGGCCAGCTATAATCCATATGTCCAAGGCCAGCTATAATCCATATGTCCAAGGCCAGCTATAATCCATATGTCCAAGGCCAGCTATAATCCATATGTCCAAGGCCAGCTATAATCCATATGTCCAAGGCCAGCTATAATCCATATGTCCAAGGCCAGCTATAATCCATATGTCCAAGGCCAGCTATAATCCATATGTCCAAGGCCAGCTATAATCCATATGTCCAAGGCCAGCTATAATCCATATGTCCAAGGCCAGCTATAATCCATATGTCCAAGGCCAGCTATAATCCATATGTCCAAGGCCAGCTATAATCCATATGTCCAAGGCCAGCTATAATCCATATGTCCAAGGCCAGCTATAATCCTATTATTCCGTAATTATATTAATTATGTTCCACATTTATTTTATCTACGTAAGTATCCTAGGTTCGAATCCTGGGAGTACCACTTGTATTCATTAATTTCATTGATTTCATTAACCCCTTCAGCACGATTACGTACTTTTCATCATAATCTAGGTACACTTAGACGATTTTCTTTACCTTATAATTTACCTCTAGGACTCAAAGGGGGTAAATACGACCTTAATAAACCCTCTTTGTAACATATGTCCTTCTTAAACTGCATAACATCGAAGGGGTTAATTAGGTATATTTGCAAGATAATTGGTGGGTTGGTGATATTGTGAATTCACACTCTTTTCTATATAATTTTCTTCCTTTTGTTTCTCTCTCAATTTGGATCAATTCCTATCGTTATTATTGTGTTAATGCAAGCATATTATGGCGTCATTTATTAAGTGGGTTATCTTTCTCTAGACTAGCTTTAAGGGGAGATGGGTCGTTTTTCTAGACCCTTTTCCCCCTTGCGTTTAGCCCCATTAGTTTTGATATTTTGAGACATTCGGCCCATTAGTTTGACGATTTTAACACCTTTAGCTCCATTTCGTTATCAATTTTATGACATATCGTGCCACTTAGGTGTCGATTATAAGAGGAATCGGCCTTCGGCCGGGACATTTGTCTACCGAAAAATTTAAACATTTATCTTGAGAGGGAGGGGGGGGGGGTCTAGGGTATATTTTTCTAAGTTTGAGGGAGGTCTAGCGAGGAAACTAAAACAAAACTGAATAAATTAATTAATAGACCAAAAACGCCACAATCCCCTTAATTCAGCCTGGCTTCCTCTATTTCACTCCCGTTTCCTTATTAATATATTATCTTCCTCTTTGCATTTCTTCCTCAATCTTTACTACTTTTATTCTTCCAATTTCTTTATCGAATTAATTTTTCCTATCACTATCACTTTACCATTCAATTTCATGAACGTGTTACCTTTATTTATCTTTCATATCAATCACCCCCCCCCCCCCCCCTTCTCTTCCCCTCTCATTCTTAGCCTCTCTATCTCCTCTATTTCCTATCTCCAAGAAAACTAATTGAAGGCTACAAGGAAGTTGGAGCTGTGAACATTAATATTTAGCAAAATTGCCAGTTAAAATATCTGGGCCCGAAGGCCGATTTTTTCTAATCAACAGGCTCGCTATCATTCGCCTATACAAAATCGACACCTGAATAGGCTGAAAACTAATCTGGTGAAACATCTTAAAATCTCCAAACTAATGGAGCGAAACAGGAGCGGTACAAACAGTCATCCCTCGGACCAAATACTGTAGGGTTAAGTCAATGGTTTTGTGAGGCTAATGGGTTGGTTATGGCGTCCGGAATTATCGTGCCTCGCTAGCCTAACCCTTCCACAATACTCTGTTCATAGATTCCGTTGATGTTACGGTCACAAGCATACCTTACCCATGCCATTAATTACAGGTATAATAGTTAATTAACCCTTTGAGGATTAAATATATATATATATATATATATATATATATATATATATATATATATATATATATATACTGTATAAACAATATGAAGTTATATTCGACATTATGGAACATATCTGCACCAAGGCGTTCAGTAATAAAAGGGTGTGATATACCAGTGCTATATATAGAACAATGACCATCACAACAAACCTTATTATTGCTGTGCTCTCAGGGAGGACTTGTTTAGATGTCCGGAGCCAAAAACAAATTAATATATCAATATACGCCGGGCTACAACACCTAACAGGATAACAATGTTTAGCTTGTCTAATTTTCACCATTGATCGAGGATTTCCAAAAGCAAATAGGGATAATATTATTTATAATATTTGCATTATTATCGAGTTAGTAATACTTGGCTCTCTATGACCAATTTATTACGGAATATGTGCCTAATATAGAGAAAGATGTTTCTATATATCGTAATTATATTATATATATATATATATATATATATATATATATATATATATATATATATATATATATACACACTTCCTCTAGCACGTCTACTTATGTCATGTTCTCCCCTCTCTACTTCCTGAAAAAGACCAGATAAAATGAAACCAAGCCATGTATCTTTTCCCCACGTTTAATCCAACATTTCTGGCCTAGGGAGACTTGCCTTTACCCATTATTGGATTCCAAGAAGCCTCATTCACCCCCCCCCCCCTTCACGCCCCAGCTACCCCCGTCTTGAATCCCCCCCCCCTCCCCCCCTCGTATCCTTCCCTCTCTTGCTTGGCTTCCCCTCTTTCCAACCCTCCTTTCTCTCTTGCTTGGCTTCCCCTCTTTCCAACCCTCCTTTCTCTCTTTTTATCTCTATGTTTTCTTCTTTTACTTTAGCTAGGCCGTGTCCTCTATTGTTCAGTTATATCATTTTGTCATTTACCTTGCTATTATATGTATGCTCTCTCTCTCTCTCTCTCTCTCTCTCTCTCTCTCTCTCTCTCTCCTTCCAGGAAAGCGCGCCCGGCCAACCCAACAAAAGAGGAAAGTTCGGGGAAACGCATTGTAACGGGGAGGAAAAGAGAAGAGGAGGAGGAGGAAGGATAAGAAGACGAAGAGGTGGGGGAAGGAGGAGGAGGAGGGATACAGAGACGAAAAGGTGGGAGAGGAGGAGGAGGAGGGATAAGACGAAGAGGTGGGGGAGGGAAGCTGAGAAGGAGGAGGAGGAGGGGTAAAAAGACGAAGAGGTGGGGGGAGGGAGGCTGAGGAGGAAGAGGAGGAGGAGGAGGAGGAAGAGGAGGAGGAGGAAGAGGAAGCAGGAAGATACTGAGGAGGAGGATAAGAAGACGAAGAGGTGAGAGAGGAGGAGGTAGGAAGAAGAGGAAGAAAGAGGAGAAGGATACAAAAACGAATAGGTGGGAGAGGAGGGGGAGGAAGAGGAAGAGGGAGAAGAAAAATGGTGGATGGGGGGAGGAGGAGGAGGAAGAGGAAAAAGAAGACTAAGATGTGGGGGAGAGAGGAATAAAATAGGGGGGGGGGAGGAGGAGGGAGACGAAGAAGAAGAGTTGAGAGAGGCGAAAGATGGTGGATGAGGGAGAAGGACAAAAACAAAGAAGGAGAACAAACATGAAGTACAACGAAAATAAGTAAGATTAACAAACAAATATTGAAAATGTTAAGACAGAATTAACTCGAGAGATAAACTTAAATAGTGAGAGGAAACAAAATATATAGTAGACATATATTGATAATGTTAAGGATATTTGTTTTAGTTAGATCCATAATATTTCGGCTCGGCAGAAAAATTCCCGGCCAAAGGCCGGTTCTTCTTACATTACATATTCGCTTTCGTTTGCCAGGAAATTATAGACACCTAAATGGCACCAAAGGTCTTAATATTGACACATAAAATGTGGTGAAATGTCATAAAATCTCGTAAGTATTGGGGCGAACGTCTTATAATATCAAAACAAATGAGGCTAAACTTGAGGGAGAAGGGAGTCCAGTAAAAAAAAAAAAAAAATCTTAATGGCAAACCGTTCCTGTGACACAGGCTTAACATTGTAAAACTGGGAAATCACTTCTCGAAGCTCGGACTGCTCTGTGTGGACTCGAACTACGGTCTCCTGCATCCACAGTCGAACCATCTACCACCAAGTTATTATACTATCTATCTATTGCCAGATTCCTTGATCCCTGAAGGGGGTGGATACTAATGAATCGCTGCCTTGCACCTCTGTCATCCTTATCCTTTAACTGTGTTGATGGTGTAATGGTTAGAGTGCTAAGGATCTGTATGTGGTAATCCACGTTCGAATCCCGGGAGGATCACATGCTTTCATTCAATTCATTGGGAAATGTTTGGTGTTGGGAGTAAAATTAATATATTAGATTATCCGTCCGCCTGTGCCCCGCCTCCCACCCAATACCACTTTAACTCACAAACCTCTCAACTCCATTCCTTCACCTCACTATTGGTCTGCCTCTCCCTCTCTGTCATTCCACCTCATTCACATAGGACTACATTCTTGTAATCATCATGCATCGTGTAATGTATAACAGGCAATATTTGTGTTCCTATAAAAAAAAAAAGTAAAACATATGCATTGATCTGAAAAAAATTATATTTTAAAGTCACGTTTATTATAATCATATACCGATGCTGATTGTGGAGTTATTGGCTGTGTTATTAATATATATATATACAGGGTGTTTCATAAATACCTTTCATAAATTTCAGAATGAATAGACCTAGCAATACTAAATATACTTTACTATGTGACGGTTTTGGAAATTTCTCATATTTACCGGGATATTACACATTTTAGTTTAAATAGGAAAGTCTAAGTCTAGGGGATGAACACAATCAGTAGATTACCATCACCTCAATTACTTTATTTTGTCATAAATGTTTGAACATCAATGTATTTTACAGTATTTACAATAGGTATTCTTGGTGACCATGTAATCGGACCTTTTATGTTACCACAACGACTTACAGGCAATGTGTACACCAGATTTCTTCAGGATGACTTACCCATACTACTTGAAGATGTGCCTCTCAGAACACGTAGACAAATGTGGTTCATGCAGGATGGGGCTCCAGCTCACTTTGCACGAGGTACGAGTGATTTCCTTAATGTTATGTACCCTGATAAGTGGATAGGACGTGGTGGTCCCATCGCCTGGCCACCTAGATCACCGGACCTAACTCCACTTGACTTTTATCTTTGGGGACACTTGAAGAGCAGGGTGTATGCTACACAAATCAACACCCGTCAGCAACTGTGGCAAAGAGTTCAAGAGGCATGCAGAGAAGTAAGAAACACACCAGGAATATTTGAAAGAGTGCGACAGTCTCTTATGCGCCGAGCCCAAGCCTGTATCAACGAGGGTAGGAGAAACTTCGAGCAACTATTGTAAAATACATTGATGTTCAAACATTTATGACAAAATAAAGTAATTGAGGTGATGGTAATCTGCTGATCGTTTTCATCCCCTAGACTTTCCTATTTAAACTAAAATGTGTAATATCCCGGAAAATATGAGAAATTTCCAAAACTGTCACATAGTAAAGTATATTTATTATTGCTAGGTCTATTCGTTCTGAAATTTATGAAAGGTATTTATGAAACACCCTGTATATATACCCGGTATATATATATATATATATATATATATATATATATATATATATATATATATATATATATTGAGAATATATCACAAATACACGTGAGCCACTAAATGTTTCTAGTCTCTCAGTGGGGATCGAACCATCGACCATCAGAACGATAGCCGACGCTTAATCAATTACACCACGGCAGTCTAAAGACTGCCGTGGTGTAATTGATTAAGCGTCGGCTATCGTTCTGTGATGGTCGATGGTTCGATCCCCACTGAGAGACTAGAAACATATATATATATATATATATATATATATATATATATATATACAGGGTGATTCAGAATTGCATGCATTAAATTGGAGGACGGCCTCTTTGGGAAAATTTTAAACATCAATGTATCTGTGGTAAAATGTCGAATTATACATAGTTTGGCTGTTACAGTACATTTACGATGTTGTATTAACGAGGGTGGAAGGTGAAGGGAAAGCCCCATCGCCGGTACGGAAGGGGTTAAGTAGGAGGTAAAGAGATGTGTGATTTTGTAAACCCGTGTACTGTACTTAACAAATGGCTTGGAGATTATGGTTCCACGATTAGCTGCATAACCAACCTGATACTGGTTAAGAGAGAGAGAGAGAGAGAGAGAGAGAGAGAGAGAGAGAGAGAGAGAGAGAGAGAGAGAGAGAGAGACGGTTAGATTAAGAACGAGGGAGAGAAAATATAGAATAATAATAACAAAAGGGAGAGGGGAAACGAATGAGGGGAGAGAGAGAGAGAAGGGGAGGGGAGGGGACTGGAAAAAATTGTGTAAAATAGAGGGAAGATAAATTGGCAGAGAGAGAGGAGGAGTGGGGGCGGGGGGGGGGGGGGGGGGGGGGTGACGAAGGGAGTGGGAATGGCCACCCCCTCCCCCAAAAGAACACTCATACATCACCTCCCCAGCCAATCACCCACGTCCTATCGCTCAAAACAAACGGTATTATCGCTCGCTCTATCAGATACACAACACCCCTCGCTAGCGGACGAAGATATACGAGAACTGAATGATACATGATGAAAGGAGTCTTCAAATAACCTCCCTCTCCCTCTCCAATCCATCCTTCCCCTCTCTAATTGCCTGGTGGTTAATGCGATTGATCTGGCGCGACACTTTTAAGCCTGAATAGGGAGTTGGAAAGGGGAGGACCCATGGGGAAGGAGAGATAGGTGGGGAGGGAGATAGAAAGGGGAGGGAGGAAAGGGGAGGAACCGTGGGGAGAGAGCGATGGGTAGGGAGTTGGAAAGGGGAGGAACCATGGGGAAGGAGAGATAGGTGGGGAGGGGGATAGAAAGGGGAGGAACCGTGGGAGGGAGCGATGGGAAGGGAGTTGGAAAGGGGAGGAACCATGGGGAGGGAGGGAGTGGGGAAGGAGAGGAACCATGGGGGAGGGAGGGAGTTGGAAAGGGGAGGAACCATGGTGGAGGGAGGGAGTTGGAAAGGGGATGAACCATGGGGAGGGAGGGAGTTGGAAAGGGGAAGAACCATGGGGAGGGAGGGAGTTGGAAAGGGGAAGAACCATGGGGAGGGAGCGATGGGTACGGATAGCAAATGAGGATGGGGGACCTATCATGACTTAATATGTACTAACGTCACTTCGTTTCATAATTTGTTTACTAAAGACATCAGACTACCTTGTGACACCCAAATGAATACCTGTAGTATTTATAATGGAGTTAACAGAGAAGATTGAAATAATACTAGTTTTATAATATTATATACTATATATATATATATATATATATATATATATATATATATATATATATATACAGTATATATAATACGGTATATTTATTTTTTATTTTTTTCCCAATATTGGAGATGGAGGGAAAAGGGCGTTAGGAAGAGAACGTAGGTTGGCAGACTTATTAGGGATATGTGAGTAGCATGAGTTAACCCATTCAGTACCGATGACGTCCTTTTCATCATATTCTGGCAACTATTAGACGATTCATTCAGCCTAGAACAATCTGTGGTAGCTAAAAGGATTAGATGAGATAGTCTAGCCTACTAATTGCTAAAGATCCTTCGTAAGGTTAATCAAATCACCTAATAGTTGCCAGAATTTAACTAAAAGGGTGACACCGGTACAGAAGGGGTTAATAAAAATATATCTATACTATAAGAAAATTATAATAAACAAGACATTTTTGTTATTGAAAAATGTATAAATTTATCTCGAAACAGGCGTCCTTGGGGAGTATTGAAAGGTTTGATGGTTGTAGAGCAAACCCTTTCAGTACCGGTGTCGTCATTTTTATTGGATTTCAGCTAAATTTAGAAGATTTCATAAAGCTTAGGCAATATATATAATAGAAAAAGGATAACATTGCAATATTCTTAACCTTTAACCCTTTGAGTACCAGCGACGTGTATTATATTTTATTCTGGCTACATTTAGACGATACTATGCAACTTAAGAAGGATCGGTGGTAGTTTAAAGGGTAGGTTGAGATAGTTTGAAGCCTTATTATTTGCTAGATATCCTTCCTAAGCTGAATATAATCGTCTAATCATTGCCAGTATATAATTAATAGGATGTCACTGGTACTGAACGGGTTAATTGGGTAGACGTCCTTCCTAACCTGAAACAATAGTCTACTAGTTGCCAGAATATAATGGAAAGGATGCTCTTCACTCCAGCACCCTCCAAATCTCTCTTCACCCTTCCGTTACCATCACTCCTTTACACCCAGCTTTTTCACCCCCAGCTCTTATGGGGAGACTGGCCGTTTGTTACTGGTGTATTAATTTATTTATTCATATATTTTTTTAGTTTCCTCCCTAGACCTCCATCAAGCTTAAAAAAACACCCCCTAGACCCCCCTTCAAGATAAATTTGTAAATTTTTCGGTAGAAAAATTTCCCGGCCGAAGGCCGGTTCCACTTAAAATTGCAGGCTCGCTATCGCTCGCCAGGAAATAATAGACACCTAAATGGTACGAAAGGTCTTAAAATTGACAACGAAATGGGGCGAAAGATATTAAAATCGCCAAACTAATGGGCCGATTGTCTTATAATTTCAAAACTAGTGGGGCTAAACATTAGAGAGAAAGGGGTCCAGAAAGACGGTCTGCCTCCCCTTAACCCCTTTACCCCCAGCTCTTCACCCAAACACCCTCTAACTGGCTCTTCACCTCCTTCCATACCATCACCCCTTCACTCGCCTCCCTCAGCTCTTCACCCCAACTGAAGCTTCACCTCCTTTCATTACCATCACCACTTCACTCCCTCCCCTAGCTCTTCACCCCACCTCCAGCTCTTCACCCCCTGTTCTTCATCCCAACCCCTTCACCCCTAGATCTTCACCCCAACACCCTCCAACTCTCTTTACCCCCTTTACTACAATCACCCCCCTTCCCCCAGCTTTCAACTCCAATCCCAGCTCTTCACCACCTCTCTTCACCC
>JBAKBP010026469.1:0-31648 GCA_037953745.1 Lithodes maja | reverse complement strand
CCCTGACTATACACCCTTCACCAGACAAAGCATATCGTCAACAATCTCAAGCAATCACCCACCTGTGGCCTAGACAACATAAGCAACATACACCTCAGACACCTGGGACCACAAGGCATACAAGCACTCACTAACATATCAAACTACAGCTATTCACACAACACAATACCAGACATTTGGAAGCATGGAATCACATTCCCCAAACCCAACAAAGACCCCACGCTACCCTCCTCGCACCGCCCCATCACACTCCTTTGCTCCCCCTCCAAAGTCATGGAACGCCTAGTATTACAACTAATTACACCCGACCTACCCCTAGCTCCAACACATGGCTTTAGGCCACTGCACTCTACAAACACTCTTCTCACAGACCTTACACAGAGCTTTTGACGGCATCAACTCTGCTAGACCACCACACAGATCACTATTAGCCACACTCTACATTAGTAAAGCCTTCGATGCCATCCCCCGCCACAACCTAACAAACAAAATCTACAACACAAACATGCACAACACAAAAAGGTGGCTGGCCAACTTCCTAGCAGGCAGATGTGCACACTTTTCTTTTGCCAGTCAGTCATCTAAAATTAGAAACTTTCCAAACCGAGTCCCACAAAGATCCGTCCTATCGCCCGCACTCTTCAATCTGTACATGCACGATATAACTACACCCAATACGCCCCAAATAAACTTGGCTTCCTATGCAGATGACATAACACTCACATGCACACACCATGACCCAAAAAGAGCAACAGATCTCTTTCAACCCTATCTCAACACACTACATGGCTGGTGCACTACAAATAGACTTAATCTAGCCCCAGCCAAATCCACCGCAACCCTGCTCACAAGCTGGACAGAACACTAATACATTCCTCAACTCACCATAAACAACACACCCCTAACACATACACACACACACCCAGAATCCTAGGAGTAACATAGGATACTCATGACATTCAAACAGCACACCAAACATTAAGAAACTGACCCAGATTTAACGCCCTCAAGTCACTTGCTCACACAAAATTTGGACACAACAAAGAAACTACCACCACAGTATATAAACAATACATAAGATCAGTGATGGAATATGCAAGCCCAGCCTGGGCTTCTAACCTAGATGAAACACAGAAGACCTTACAGACTATTCAACACAAAGCCCTGAAGATCATTACAGGCTGCATAGCTACTGCACCCACAGATCACCTACATCAAACAACCAAAATCCTCAGTCAAAGCCTATCTGGACATGAGAGGCACTCAATTCCTTGCAGCAGCCTCCAAGACCACCCACTAAACTACATGGCAACACACCCACAGACACCAAGAAATATCAAAACACCCAGCACTCGGTATCACACACAATTATTGTCCCCTCTCCCTCCCTGCCCACCCCGAACCAACTTCCAGAAGCACATCCATACTCATATCTCTCGCCGATCGATCACAGACAACACGCAGCTGCATGCACGACCTCCCGAAATCCATCCTTCCGAATCCTCCCGAGGACAGAGCCCACCTGGCCAGGCTGAGATGCGGACACCATCCAGCTCTCCTGAGCTATCAGAAGAGACCCCATACCATTAAACACATTATAGAAGACTGCATTTCACACAACCACTTATGCCAACAACACAATCTACACTCAATGAGAGCTCTGTGGGAATGCCCGATCGTGGCCATGGCCTTCCTCATGGACTCGGGGCTGTTCGGCCAGGCAGCTTAGGGAACAACAACAACTAACTTTCTCAATGAACGTGGTCCTGGACCCTGAGAATTATAACCCTTGAATGTAGTTTGTTTGGGCTCTGTCTCGAGTCGGCCACCCCCAGCAAAGCAGTATGTGCCATACTACATGCATACAAACTTTCTACCCATAAGCTAACTAACAAAAAGCCAGTTACTTTAGATTGAAGGACAATGATCAACTTTAATAATTCGCAAAGAGGTCTCAAAGCTTCTAAAACAGAAAATTAGTGATATTAAGGATCTGATTTTGTGCAATTACATATAGAGTTAAGATAAAATAGTCTTTAATTTAGCATTTATTCTTAATAATTAACTTCAAAATATAACTCCTTACATATAGTTTGAGTTATGAAAACAGATACAAGATTAAAATATAAGTGTCTATCCCATTTAAGAAGTACAGTATCTAATAAATTCATATTTAGTCACCAACCCACCAATTAACGAACAAATATACCTAATTAATGAAATAAATTAAACTAATTAATAAGTGTGGTTCTCCAAGGAGACTAACCTAGGGTACTCACACCTAAATTCGGTGCACTAAGCGCTCTCAAGATCAAAATATTTAATTCACTTTTCTAAAGTGCATATTCTTCCAATTCCAACTGCACTAAAACACTTTACAGCACAATTTTAATTTCAAAGCAAAAAAATATATTCTATTTTTATATTACACCCAACCCCTCCCAAAGAAATTAATGAAAGCAAGCATGTGATCCACCGGGATTCTAACCTGGGTTACCACAGATTTTGAACACTAACCATTACATAAAGGCAATTAATATAAATAAGGAACACTCGATTCTTAACATTAATCCTCAATTACAAACCCCAATGCATTTTTATAAACTAATTAAAGCATATGGTCCTCCCAGGATTCGAACTTGGGACACCACACCCAGAACACAATTATCTAAACTATTACACCAACACAAAGCTACTCTATCTAGGAAGCTTGCCGTGGGAGGAAGATCAGTTAAAGAGGCGGTTATTGGGCACCATGTTGTGTGGGGGCTGCTCAGACTATCAACCATTGCTAAAAATATGTTTAATCTTTACATGTTTAGAGTTCAGATATATATATATACAGTATATATATATACAGTATATATATATATATATATATATATATATATATATATATATATATATATATATACATATATATATACAGTATATATATATATACATATATACATATATACATATATATATATATATATATATATATATATATATATATATATATATACGCTGCATTATAATTTAAAATGTTCAAACTAAAACAAAAGCTTGGAAGAACCCAGTAAAAAGACAAAAAAATACAATAAATAAAAGTGGCAAAAATTTTTATGGTCATTCTATTACGGTCAGCTCAACCCCTTGTCCAGGTTTAGTTGAGGAAAAAGTGCATGTACAGTCAAATTCAGTATTTCACCGCTATCTAGGATTGAGTAACACCCCGTTCTTAATGTTAAATCAATTACAAACCCCAATGTATTTTAATAAACTAAGTAAATCTTAGTGCTCCCAGGATTCGAACTCGGGACACCACACCCAGAACATAAGCATCTAAACAGATATTAACTTACTCTCCAACGCTAAGATTAATAGTACAGTACTAGGCCAGTCAATCGCCGTTCAAAACAAGAGACTCTAGGAAGTTAAAATATATATAGCTTTAAAACGAACTCAAAAGTAACTAGTAAAATGTCTGTTTAAGAGCAGTTATTGAAATACAGTATTGATTTTGACCGTACAGAAGATTAGGACAGTTTAGCAGATTAGGACCGTTTATTAGATTTTGTGGTTAATCCTAGCTATGTTAGTTATGCAGGTTAGTATATAGATGTTAGTTAGAGTTAGGTTAGGAGCTGGGGTTGACCTGACCGTGGAATTCACATTAAACTTCTATAGCCTACAGTACAGTTATTGAAATAAGTAGTTTTGTTCTGGACCGCCTTCTCATATTTAGCCCCATTAGTTAGGCAATTTTAACACTTTTCACCCTATGTATTTTTTATTTGATCCTGGCAAGCAATAGCGAGTCTGCAATTTAAGAAAACCCAGCCCTTGGCCGGGGCATATCTCAAAAGAGTCTTAGGGGTATTTTCTTTGTTTCATGAATGTCTTAGAAACTCCATAAATATCCTATTCTTGTCCCAATGCAAGTTCAACAGCCCCCACATACCATGATGCCAAAGAACCACCCTATGACCTTAACTGCTTACCCATATTGGTAAAGTCAGTGCATCCAAAACTAAATTGAATTTCAAATAATTAATAATCAAATTCAGAAAACTCAACATTGAACTCTATTGCAAAGCCAGACCACTCAATGGGTAGAGACTATTATATCAGCATATAATCTATATTTTATTAATTTCATCACAACACCAAACACCCCCAATGAAATTAATTAAAGTATATATGATCCGCCGGGATTCAAACCCGGGTTATCACAGATTTTTGCTACCTTAACCATTACACCACCAGGACGGTAGAGAGGAATATATCACCATATAATATACACTGCATTACAGGTTTTAAGACCAAACTGTTGTTAATTTCAATGGTCTGTGTCGGCTACCCCCAGCTATGGGGCATGTGCCCGAGTATAATATATACATTAAAAGGGCAAACATAGGGCCTCTAGAAACTTTAAGCAATTTTTTGGAGCTTGGGTGTTTGGCAGTAAGAATAACTTCACATCCATGATAACATGGTTCGGTCTATAACTATTTTGATTAGCTCCTTTGCAATAATCTAAGTATTCCCAGTTTTGGTTTGTTTATTTTGCAAAGCTTTAAATTTTAATTAGTATACACCAGGGGCAGTCACTACTCTCAAGGACATAGTCCGTGTACTGGTGGCCGGGATTAATTTTTCACAGCCAGAGGCCTTCTCTGGCAAACTCATTACAGTTGCCAATTATAACTAATTTGGATATGTGGAAATATAGTTTCTGCAGTCTGCCCTACAACAGAAGACTCCTATTTATTTATTTATTTTTTCTATGGGAGCAAAAGAGACAAAAGGCAGAACTGCCTGTGACGAGTGGCTCCCCCCAAATTGAAAGAGCGACATGGCAAAAATAAAGGAACGTTAGAGCCAAAATGCCTGGACACAGAGTTTGAAGCACTTTGAGTCACATACCCCAGTGATAATTTACAATAACTGCTACTGAAGAACTACTTAACTTTTATGAAGGGTTGTGATCCAGCTGGTGTTGGTAGTTAGTTCCCCAGACTGTCCGGCCGATCAGTCCCGAGGGTTGTTGGCAGTGTCTGACAAGGAAAAGGTTGTCATTATGAAAATATAATTTACACAGGGCTCATAAAATCTAATATTTAAAAAAAAAAAATGCAAGCAGAATAAACAAATTTAAAAAAACTAAGCAAATTGATTAAAATATTCACTGATTAACACTGCACTATATTCACAAGGCTAGGGCATAACCAGGTTGTAGAGACTTGACATTTGCCTTCAACATTTGCAAATGCAACAGATTTATGCATATACTGTGGCACATGCTGGGGGGTGACCGAGTCCAAACTTTTAGGGTCCGGGACCACTTAGTGTTCCCTCGCCCCTTTCTCTGTCATCTATTAGGTCAACTTTACAAGGGGAGGAGGATCCCTAGCCACCTGCCCCAAAAACAGATAAAAATTAACTTAATTATGGTACAACAATAGGTTTAGCTTATGTATCCTTCCAGTTTTCCAGTCAATTATCAATATTATCTACCAATAATTATTTCTTAAAACGAACTTTACATATATATACGACAAATTAGCACGAGAGGAATTTGAACAGGTGGAAAGTATTTGAGAGATTTAGACTGCAGCGCATTAAAAGTTAAAATAAAGATAAAATATGCAATAGAAAAATGTGATTGAAGAGCTTTAAATTATTCTGAATTGAAGATTAGAAATTTATACCATGAATAAGTCACTAAGGAACATTTACAACACATTGAGTTTTGAAAGACAAATACCAATTCAGATATGTAGAGAGTTATTCAATTATAAAAGCCGGTATTAACAGGCTACAATCTTTACCTAGGCCTCAGAAGTGGCCAGTTAATGCAGAGGATATCAATAGAATGCAACACAAGGAGAAGAGTTAGTTATGTAGAGCAGATTAACCAGACCACTGAGCTCCATACGGAACTCTCATATCTGTCCCGAAGGATGCAGGATAGCATAACAAATGATGAGCTGAGGAGACGTTTAGGTAGAGTATTAGTGAAGTGATGCGTACAAGTTGACTGGGATGGTATGGACAGAGAGAATGGATGAACAAATGCAGGTCTGTGATTGTGGAGGGAGCTGCACCAAGGGGTGGACAGAGGAAGACCTGGGATCGCACTATACGTGCCGATCTCAAATCCAAAAATTCGACAAGTGAAGCAGCCCTGAACTCCCGACATATTATGTTCCAATAAGTCCGAGGAGGCGGGAGCCCCGGGATCATTGCCACTGCCCCGCACTACTCACAACAACACTGCGGCCGTTAGAATTATCGGAGGTGAATGAGGTTGCCACCAACGGTTTTATCGTATGGTAACTTATCGGACTTACTGAGCTCTTATGACGCAAAATCGCGTCATAAACTTATTGGAGAGGTATAGAGATACGTCCATATGACGCGATCGCGTCATATGAGTTTTTGGTTCACTAGTCCATATGACGCGATCGAGTCATATATGTCTGGGGGAGTTAATAAGGTTGCCTGGAATGCCGCCATTAGGACAAGAGACTGAAACTGCACATATGTGTGGAGCACTCAGTCTTAAAATGTTATGTATGTTATGTATGTAATGGCAAGATGGATGCATGTAATCTCAGGGACGGGGCATCGAGTGATGAATGGAGGACTCCGGTCATAATATTTTGCTAAAGCGTTATTTCCAGATAGCAATTTTGATTAGTCCTTTTGCCTTTAAATTGTCTTTTCCTAGTTTTGGTTTGTTTATTTTGCAAGTTTTACATTATATCTATAATCTATTTTTATTAATTTCACCACACCAAACACATCCAATGAAATTAATGAAAGCATAGAATAGATCCACCGGGATTCGAACCTGGGTTAACAGATTTTTAGTCACCTTAACCATTACACCACCAATTGATATTAAAAGCCATCAGATCGGAGTTGCTAACAAACTGTCAAACAAAATTTATTATTATTATTTTTTTTTTTAGTGTAAACAAAATTCTACTTTAAGTCAAAATACAAAAAGATAAATGGCAAAATTGTAGAGAGATGACCAGTACTTCCAGTACATGTCCTTCCTAATCTTAAAATCTTCTGGTTAAGCGTAGTTTCCATATAGCGATTTTGATAAGTTGTCTTAACCGTGTTCGTCCAAGTTTTTGTTTGTTTATTATGAAAGTTTTACATTACTGTAATTAACATAATTCCCCCATTACCAGACGTATTAATTTGCTTTATTAAATAAATGTTTATTATTTCTTTAGTTTCCTCCCTCGACATCCATAAAGCTTAAAAAACACACAGATCCACATAAGATAAATTTGTACATTTTTGGATAAATTTTATCCGGATGAAGACCGTTTTTATCATTAATTATATACAAAAAAAATGCACTTCAATTGCATGAAAGGTCCAAATATTGCCAAAGAAACTGGGTTAAAGATGTTAAAATTGCCAAATGTTATAAAATTTCAGAACTAATGGGGCTAAAACATTAAGGAGAAGGGGGTCCAGAAAATGCCTTAAAGGGGGATGGCAGTTTTTGTCTGGGTCCCCGTCTCCCTCACGTTTAGCCCCATTAGTTTAGAAATCTTCAGTTTATGCCAACTAGTTTAGCAATTTTAAGAACTTTTAACCTTTTTTTTTGTCAATATTAGTCTTTCACGCCATTAAGGTAACTTTTTTCCTGGTGATCGATATCGGTAAAATTGACACCTGGATGGGGATTATAATGTAAAACTTGCAAAATAAACAAACCAAAACTTATACGAACACAGTAAAGACAAAACTACCAATCAAAATCGCTATGTGGAAACAACGCTTAAGCAAAATTTATAAATTAAAGAACAATCCACCACATAGGGTGTACATTACTACATGAGCACTACAATTGTGTCAAAATGTTCTAATAAAATCAAATTTGCAACCTGACAAGACAACAATAGTACAAAATACATAACCCTCACTAACTATAGTGCCATCGGGTAAAAGTCTTAAAACAGTAGGCTGAATGGGGCCGAATGGATACAACCCAGAGAGGGAGAACAAAATAGGTGGGCCCCTTTAAGCGAGTTTATCCAGCAAAAGTAGTTACAATTTTGTACTTGCGAGGGCTTTTACTTAAATATATTGTTTTAAGCGCGTGCGGAGTTACATGGAGGGATAGACAGACGAATGAGGAAGTAAGGTGTGGTGTGAAAGTAGACTGGAAAGTGTGAAAAGGAACACCTTGAGATGGTTTAGCCATATGGAGTGTATGAAGCGAGAGAATGACTAAGAGGGTGTACGAAAGTAAGATGGAAGGACAGAAAGAGGTAAACAGAGAGAAAAGCGGAAGGATGGAGTGAAGGCGGTGCTAGTTGGGAGGAGGGGCGTCTACCGACTGGGGACAGTTACATGGGGGCGTTTAGTTCGTGGCCATCCCTTCAGGGATCACGGTATCAGGCAATAGACATGTCAATCTTGGCAAACATTTTAGTCGCCTCATACGACATGTGGGATACTTTACCCCACAGTAGACGAAGCCCATATACCACAAGTGATAATTAAAACCACATTCTTAACATTAATCATCAATTACAAACCCCAATGTACTTTAATAAACTAATGAAAGCATATGGTCCTCCTGGGATTCGAACCCAGGACACCACACCCAGAACATAAGCATTTAAACCATTACACCACCAACACAGTTATAACAAACCATTAATGTACTTATCTTTGTGAAGGTTTAGAAGTATACAGTAGTTGGTTGCCATGAAGGGTTATTACCAGTCTCATCCAAACACCACCACCATCTGTGGACAACATTTACTTGCTAGTATTTGAACCAAAACTTCACAAGCTAAATTTAATTACAGTATATACAGTATAGACAAGGTTGATGGTTGAATAGAAAACTTTGTAGACTAAGCACTAGGCTATCAAGACCGTTAAAGGTTTATGCACAAGCCTACAATATATTCTGCATTAATAAATTAATCAAAAGTGCAGCTTATGTAAGCAAAAAAAAAAAAAAAAAAAATTACATAGATTCTAGAGTTGCTAAAAGAATACCGGTAGAGGGGAGGTGGACGGGCAGCAAGGGAGATTTAGACCAAGAATGAGATTGATTAAATTAAAACCTACAAAACAAGTCATGTGGAGTGGGAGGGGCTCCATCTGACTGATTCAGAGGAGCATTGAGGCGATTTGTTCGTGGCCATCCCCTCCGAGATTGAGCCATCTAGCAATAATCTATTAAAATCTGTCGGTCCAAAATTGCTATTATAATTAAAAACTTGCAAAATAAACAAACCAAAACTAGGACGACACATGCAAAAGAACTACTAAATTGTTATGTGGAAATAATGCTTTAATCAAATTAATTTTTGAAATAAAAGAAACTACCACAATGTGTACTTGCATCACTACATGGTCAAGTTAATTTTACTATTTTGGTGTGAGAGGTTTAGACATTAGGCCAGTAGCAGTTCCATGGGTAGTCGCGTTTCATGAACTATATATCGAGGATTACTATGCAAAACTGGGACGACAAGATAAAGGCAAAGTAATTAATAAAAATAGCTGTGGAAATAACTTTTTTTTACACCAACCAACTTCACATCTAAACTCAATGAAATCAACAAATACATGTGGCACTCCGAGGACTCTAACCCAGGATACATCGAATTTCCGCGGACTGTGCATTACGCTATCAAGACAGTTAAAATAAAATTTGAAATAAAAGAACAATCCATCACAAGAGTGTACATCACTACATGAGCAAGTTAATCTGGTTCCCAAGCAAACTAATAGCACATGTACAGTACTCTATACTGCATGGGAAACACTTCCTACACTGCCACACTTCAGTAAAACAAGAGACCCCAGCTGATATCTATTTTTTTATTAATTTCACCACACCCCAAACACCAATGAAATTAATGAAAGCATATAATTATGTGATCCACCGGGATTCGAATCTGGGTTATCACTCAGATTTTTTAGACACCTTAACCCCTTCAGACTCATGATGCAGAGGTTGCCAGATTAGCAATAAGAAATAGAGTTCTCTCACTCTTATAATTACCTCTCCAAAAATTAGTTTTCTGCCCACAGCTAACTCAAAGACAACTGCAGAGGTTAAAGTAACTAAACTAAAGGTTTGTAAATACCCCTGATGGTAATAAAGGCTTTAAAGTATCCCTAATAGGCTCAAAATTGCGTCATATGTCGGAGAGGGTTAATTATAACTAGTAATGTACTTCTCTTGAAGGTGTAAAGTGTAGTTAGCTGCCAAGAAGGGTCATCGGTCTGGTCCCAACACCAAAATCTGTGGAAAACATTTAATTACTAGTATTTTAACTAAAAGTTCAATCTAATAAGACAAGGTAAATGCTTAAGTTTGTTTATGGATAATTTCTAAAATTAACAAAAATACGTAATTACACTTTACTGAAAAATATGGAATGCCAATAAAGTTTTCTAAACATGGCTATTACAAATATTATATAGAGTACTGTAGTTTTATCGGGCGGATCACCTACCTCTGACCGGGTATATCGTAGTGTTTATTATACCCCTTTGAAAGGATATTAGCCTAACCTAACCTATCCTAGTATTATAGGTGGGGGCTCCCTCCCCACTGTTTGACATAAACTTGGGTGTTTACACGACGTACGCCTGGTAACAACTCATTCCGAGAACTATTCACTGAAGTCAGATTCATCAGGGCACCCACCCTAGCCCAGCTCTTGAGCAGGGAGTGCATGGTGGTAAAAAACTAATTTATATTTTAAAACTTCCAAAATAAACACCAAAACTTAGACGATCGCAGTAAAAAGAAACCTTCAAAATCGCTATGACAGTATATGCACAAGAAAATTCTTAATACGAAGAGAACGTTATTTTTTAAACTAATTTTAACATTCACATGAATTTCCTAGTCTACTCTTTATATTATCAAACACTTATTGGCTAAATTGTCACAGTTGTTATATATACTGTACGCCACTCAAATTGGAATAAGTTAGTTTTCTAAAAACAAATATTGGTTAAAATCAAATTGAATAATTCAGTAATTTCACATTCACAGATCCCTTTAGATACAGTTGCGTATAAACTTATATAAATTTTCTTGACTTTCGGTATAAGCAAGGTGTCCCAGCAGCACATAAATAATAGTGAAAAATTAAAATTAAAAAAAAGACTAGCACTTAAGTATAAATAAACAGCCACACTATACGAAAGTGCTGTATATACTTCTAAATTAGCTTAACGTTATTCTGGCATAAATCCAATATAAAACTTGCAAACATAAACTAACCAAAACGACAAAATAAAGACGAAACTTACAAAAATCACCGAGCAAGATGTCCCCCAGCACCACAGAAATCAAAGAATAAAGTTAAAATTTAATAAAATAAACAAGACTAGCATTATAATTTAAAACTTGCAAAATAAACATACCCAAACTTATACAAACACAGTAAAAATACAAAATCACTAATTAAAATCGCTATGGAATAATTATAAATAAATCTTAACGGCCAACACTAAACTCCTCGTCAACTCAACCCATTGGGAAGGTTCAGTTTAATCATTAGCCCTGGTTAGATTGGGATAGATTATACGCTTTCATTTCATCGGACGGTAAATCTAATCCCTTAGCAGCTAATTTTTAGATATTAATGGAAAAATATGAAACTACGGTCTCTACACATTAAGTTTATACAATTAGCACCATATTTCACTGCATCATCAAAATAATAGATTCTTTATGGGAACTTTGCAATTTACTGTCAGTTAAAAAGAAACTAGGTATAGGTTAGTACAGTAGTAGACTAGAATTACTAATATTTGTGGTTAGTTTTTAAATTATACCGGTACTAAGTTAGGTTAGGTGGTTAGGCTAGGCAAATAACCAAATTGCACCATTTCAAAACATTAAATATGAAGGAAAACCAGGGAATTAAAAAGTAATCTATGTTAAACTATTTGGAGCCATTGTTAGAATTCTACCGAGTGTAATTATATATAAATTATAATAGAGCACCAGATCTAATAGTTAATTACCCCATGCTTATTATTTCTAACTAGGAAGTTTTAAAATATCCCTATAAACTGTTGTAAGTTACTTTGTGTTAGGACATCACATGTCAGGCTACCCTGGTTATAGTCAGTTCAATTTTTACCCAACTTATTACTACACATTTCGCTACAAAGTCTTCGGAATAGCCGAGTAATTAAGATTAACACATCCCAAAATACCCTCAGTTAGCAAAAAATAGATTTTAGTAATGGATTAGTATATACAGGTAGGGTTAAACTGACCAGGAGTTTAGGTTGCCATACAAAACCTGTTCAAAAATATGGTTCAATGTTATTTTAATAACACAAATTTTGTTGATATATTTGAAGATAAATATTGAATCTATATGCTCTAAAGATCATAAGAAAATTTGTTTTAACCCTCGGCAAAACCTAATAAAAATGTATGGTACTAAAATGTCTTTCGTAACAAGGTTGTCAATACGGTACTTTCAGTCATCGATAGCTGTAAAGATCATATGAAAATGTGTTAAACCCTCGGAAAGACCTAATATAAAAGTATGGTACTAAAATTTAATTTTCGTAACAAGGTTGTCAATACGGTACTTTCCCGTTATCAATGTACAATCAAGCTGAACATTGCAGAGTAAACACCATAGACTTCATACTTTTCTTTCACATTCGTATAATCAGCCATTTTTTTTTTTTTATTAAGGGAGCACTCAACCAGCGGGGGTGTGGGGGCGGCAGCCCCCATCCATAATACTAGGTTAGGTTAGGTAAAGTGGTTAGGTTAGGCTAATTTCTTTTCAAATCACTATTGGGGGGGGGGGGGGGGGGTCTCAACATTGATCGATAGGCCTAATGAGGAAAATAGGTTTTCCAGAGATTTCTAATTAATTACAAATACTATATATTGATGCAAATTACCTATTTTGCTTATAAAAAAACACTGAAAATTCGTGGTATTAAAATAACATTTTTCCAAAAATATTTATTATTTTTAACATTAATTTTATACACTAAGATCATAGACTTTATACCAATGTTAAGCTTCATTAATGCAAACTAGCTGTGGTAATAGCAAAGCAAAACTAACAAAATTAACTCCAGGCACTGGCCAATCACTCCTTCCAAACGGCAAGAAAGCGTAAAAGATAAGAAAGACACTGTCCGACATTAATCATCAATTACAAACCCCAATGTACTTTATACTAACTAAAACATGTCTTATGGTTCTCCCGGGATTCTAACTCGGGACACCACACCCAGAACATAAGCATCTAAACCATTACACAACCGACACAAACAAAATTACTTCGCAGCACTGGCCCATCACCCTTCCAAATGGCAAGAAAGCATGCAAGTAGGATATAAAACTTGCAAAACAAACCAAAACATTAAAGCCAAAACTAATCAAGGGTTAACTGCACAACTACTAATCCTCGATTACAGGATTCCTGTCTTAGGTAATTAGTTGTTGTTGATCATACCATACTCAAGGGACCCTACAGATGCGCGGATAAGGGATACTTTTCTCATTTTGTCAATTTCATTGTCACCCCCCTATACAATTTTCAGAGTTTAGGCCCTAGTTTTGTCCAGCCAGTCCAGTCCAGTCCACAACACTTTTACATTCTAGGCTCCTGCCACAAATTCCCGGATGTTCATTAGCCAATCAGAGTCGAGCTTCACCTAGTGATTTATTTCCCAACAAATTATTATTATCTTTTACAATGGTCTCTTCCAGTGTTTTACATACTGTCTGAATTTATTACTTTCTCATTTCTCTACAAATAGTTTTTAGATATCGATTTGTAACAATGTACATTTTAACTTGTACCCACAATGCACTTCGCCTGTGGACTGACGTCAGTTTCAAACAACCTCCTGGAAGGTTTCATGCAAGGTAAGTTTTCCTCACATTTAGGGATATTTTGGCCGGTATTTCTCGAGTATGGCTATCTTTCTTCAATATATAACCATAAAGAGACCCTTAGGGCTTGCATTATAGGGTCTTTTCCATGTCAAAAAGGCCAATTTCGCCCATTATATAGAGACATATCCTCAGGCCCCTTTCCCCCCCCCCCCCCCACACTCACTCACCTGTCCATGTGTGCAGCTGACACTGATAATTTGTAGCATCATGGCGGCATGTCTTGAATGTGATATGGGGACTTTACTTTTTTTTTTTTAAATACTGCCAAGACCGTGATGCTCGATTTCAATTGTGTGTTCATCATGGCCTCATTTTGGACAATAAGACATGTGATAACTGTGGTAAGACTGCTGTGTTGGACCTCAAAAGAAAAATGTTCAGGTGCCAAAAGATGGTGTCTGTGAGGAAGCAGAAAAGGCGCAAGTGTGGATGGGCCCAGAGTGTTTTTGCTCATACTTTTTTTGATAACATCCATTTGCCACTCTATAAGGTACTGACATTTGTCAACATGTACTTGAGAGATGGATTTTCTTACCGCTCAGCTACTTCAGAGCTGGCCTTCAGTCAACATACCATCAATGACTGGAGCAGTTTCTGTCGTGAAGTACTTATTGAGTGGTGCATTGAAACATCTGCACAACTGGGAGGTCCTGGCTCGATTGTGGAGATTGATGAGAGCAAGTTTGGTCGACGGAAGTACCATGTTGGTCGGATGATTGAAGGCCAGTGGGTGTTTGGAGGTATATGCAGGCAATCCAGAACCTTCTTTATGGTGCCTGTTGAGGATCGTACCTCCGACACACTGCTGGCCATCATCAAGGAGAAGATTCTGCCGGGGACCACCATCATCTCTGTTGGAAGGCTTATCACTGTCTGGGGAAGGAAGGCTACCAACATCTCACTGTCAACCACTGTTAATTTTGTGGACCCAGACAGTGGTGCCCACACCAACACCGTGGAACGCCTATGGAGGGATGCCAAGCGGAAGGTTCCACTTTGCGGCAGGCGCAGGAAGCACTTTGTGGGCTACTTAGCACGCACCATGTTCATCATGCATCATAAAGACCCCAACACCAGATTCCATCATTTCATGAAGGCTACTGCGGCCCTGTACAACCCTGCTTGCCCTCCTCAGCCCCAACAGTCCGACTCAGAATCTCCACCACCGCCACCACCCGAGCCAACATCGTCACCAACTCCATCACATTCCTCATCTCCACATCAGCCAGGACCGCGACCATGCTCTTCCTCTACAGCCGCACCTGCTAGTCCACCCGACCTCGACCCAACAGCTCCAGCAACTCTACGTCGTCAGCCACCCTGCTCTTCTTCTACCGCCACACCCTAACTTCAACCGCCAACAACTCACAGCCACTCCATCGTGCTTCTCTTAACTTTTCCATTTGGTTAGTACCTTATTGGCCCAAGTACTGTATTTCATTAACATTTTCTATAGGTTAGGTTACGCTAATGTTAACCCCATAATACTAGGTTAGGTTAATGACAAACCTTGGCTCGGATTTCATGGATTTAGCGGGGGTGGCAGCCCCCACCCCATAATACTAGGTTAGGTTACGTTAGGTTAGGTTACGTTAGGTTAGGTTAAGTTTAACCCCATAATACTAGGTTAGATTAGGTTACGTTATTTGGTTAGGTTAATGACAAAACTTGCCTCGGATTTCATGGATTTAGCGGGGGTGTGGGGGCGGCAGCCCCCACCCATAATACTAGGTTAGGTCAGGTGAGGTTAAGTTAGGTTAAGGTTAACCCCATAATACTAAGTTAGGTTAGGTTATTTGGTTAGGTTAATGACAAAACTTGCCTCGGATTTCATGGATTTAGCGGGGGTGTGGGGGCGGCAACCCCCACCCATAATACTAAGTTAGGTTAGGTTAAGGTTAACCCCATAATACTAGATTAGGTTAAGTTATTTGGTTAGGTTGATGACAAAACTTGCCTCTGATTTTATGGATTTAGAGGGGGTGTGGGGGCGGCAGCCCCCACCCACAATACTAGGTTAGGTTAGGTTCAGGTTAACCCCATAATACGAGGTTAGGTTAGGTTATTTGGTTAGGTTAATGACAAAACATGCCTCGGATTTCATGGATTTAGCGGGGGTGTGGGGGCGGCAGCCCCCACCCATAATACTAGGTTAGGTTAGGTTAGGTTAATGTTAACCACATTCTTACTGAGTTTTTCAGTGAAAAACAAAACAAACCCAGCCAACTTTCAAAATGAGGTTACTGTGATTTTGGACTCTGAACAGTCGACAAACACCAGCCAAGTTTGGTCAACTTTGTTTTATTCATCTGAAAAAGGGTGAAATCCGAGCCAACTTTGTTTTCCAATTTTGCCCTTTTTGGACTGACAATTGGCCAAATCCGAGCCAACTTTTGCCAAAACTTGGGCTCGCATTTCAACATTTTGGGGTTTTATTAATCTGAAAAAGGGTGAAATCCGAGCAAACTTTGTTTTCCAATTTTGCCCTTTTTGGACTGACAATTGGCCAAATCCGAGCCAACTTTTGCCAAAACTTGGCTCGCATTTCAACATTTTGGGGTTTTTTCAATTGTATTTATTAGATTTTTAGAGTTGTTCCCATAATACCCCTATTTTTACCCCACCCAAAACCCCGCATTCCCAATAGCAGGAGTAGTAGTTATGCAAAATTACCCTAATCAAAATCGCTATGTGGAAACAAACTAGCAAAATAATTATAAATAAAAGAACAATCATTTATGGCTACCCTGTTCCCGTCTCCACCAGTTCCAGCACAATTCTGCCTAAGAACAACCCTAACCTAAACTATCCTAGTATTGTGGGTGGGGGCCCCCCTAGTAAGGCTGCTCTAGTAGTCTTGAAATGGTAGTTCTAATATGCATTATACTGTAGGCTATATTCAGTTATTCCTATATTAGGCCTAGCCTACCCCTATAGTATCCCTCAACTCAAAATCAAACATTCCCAAACTCTCTGCCATCGGAATTGCAACTAGGAATGAAAACGGCCACACAAATTGCTTACCTTACTTTCTAACTATGAAATACAGCAGAATACAGCTGTAAAATAGAACTATAAATTGTCAGTTAGTTCACATTATCGATCGTAGCAAACAAGGTGGCCAAATTCGCCACCAGTCAATGGCGGCGACCAGCTGCTTCCACGTGTAAATCACAAATGGCAGATGCGATCCACATTTGCGATCCACAAACGTAATAAAGGAAAAATACATACAAACCTGACTAAAATAATATATTAAAGGGAAAAATACATACAAACTTTAATAAATTAACAGATTAACAAATTAAATAATTGGAAGTCAAATTGTAGAAGTAAATGCATATTAGCAGACCACTAATAATCAGTGCCCCAAATTTAGTGACGTCACATGATTATAGCTCAATTCTGATTGGTTATAGAGTCTGCTAGTTTCCGAGCTCACAAGAATATATATAATTAGAATCTCCATTACCTAAACAACGAAAACTATAATAAGAGACTTGGGTATATATTAAGCAACCACCCACCAATTTTCATGACAATTTTGAAATGCATGTTGGAATCCCTATAAACTGTACTTCATTTGTATGCAAGTTTGATAATTTGGAAAAATCGATTAAGGGAGAAAATTAACATTGAAAATTATGTGTAAAAAGTCTCTCATAAACGGCGGCCCGCTATGTTATTGTAATTTGCGGCCTAATTTCGTCTGTTAATTAACTTTCTCCTTAATTGGACCCCTATGAAGTACAACAGATTATGATGACATAAGTGACGGGTGTTTAGAGGGGGCAGAGCTCCCCCTTCAACATATTACGTGTCCCACAGTAACTTCTATTATATAAACAACCCAAGAATTTTCACACATTTTTAAAATTTCATTTAGGATGTAATATAACCTATACTCCATGTTAAAATAAGTGTTAACCCTCGAAAAATTATATTAAGGGAGATACATAACCTAGAACCTGTAACGATATTTGTCCAGGGTTTCCCACAGACGCCACCCCGCTAGGTCAGCCATGTTGATACTATAATTGAGGAGCGCTTTTATCGTAAATATTCGAATATAACGCCCTCTGCCTTTCTCTATGTGAACTAATGATCAACACGTCACTATGTTTCTGCCATATTATTGGTTATTTTTTTGTATACGTCACCATACGTCACGGTATTGAAGGAGTCACCCAATCATGGATTAATATATGGACAATTACGTCATTTTAGTCAGCCAATGAGTGCATTGAACTCCAGCCCACCGACAGGCAGCCCTTATATCCCAAACATGACTGGTTTTTTTCATTTTGGGGTTTTCTTAAGTTGAAAAACAAGAAAACCTGAGCCAACTTTTTTTTTGCCACTTTCTGACTTTTATGAAGCTGAAAAATCTTAAAATCCGAGCCAACTTTTGCCAAAACTTGGCTCGGGTTTTTTCATTTTGGAGTTTTCTCAAGTTGAAAAACAACAAAACCCGAGCCAACTTTCATCATAAAAACCCTTATATCGCCTTTTTGTCTTTAACCCCACATTTTCCCTGATCTTCATAGCCCTCCCCACTATCGGGCGCCGTGTCTTAAGATCGTTGGATAAAGGGGAAAACGATTTTTGGGGAGGTTGAAACTAATGCCAATCACTATATATTGATGCAAATAAACTAAAACTAAAAAAAAAATAATGAAAATAATTGGTGGGTGGTTTCCTTAATAACCTTAATGGTGGGTGGTTTCCAACGAGACTTGCACCAACGCTAGATCGTCGAAACTGCTGCAAAAACCGTTGAATCTCACGGCAACTGAAGAGGGCTCCCCGATCACCAAGGATGTTCACGCGCGAGTGATAGCATTCAGGCCCCAAGTCCAGTTTTCTTTGGCTTGCTTTATCCCCCCCACCCCCTCCCTCTTTCCGTTTTTTCTCTCTGCTCACCCCCCCCCCCCCCCCCTCTCTTCCCGTTCTTTCTCTCTGCTTTTATATTTGGTGAGATTCGAACACCCTTGGTCGAATCATTTCGCGGCAATTTACTCAATTTTGGGTTGATCGAATCTTTACGTCTCGATATTATACAGCTTAGAAAGGACCTTTAGTAATCAAGGCGGAAATATATCTCAATTAACCTTTTGAGTTCCACAAATACCTTCTGAACTTTATATAATCGTCCAACAATGGCCTGAATATAAAGAAACCAGGTGTGTCATGGCAGAGTTAAAATAATTGTTTTACTCGCGTATTCGAACCTCAATGCTCTATATATAACATTATAAAGTCGCTATATTCGCAAACCAAATTTTAAAATCCGCTAAATAAAGCCTCAACCGTGGCTATAATAATATAGGTGGATACAAAATAAAGGATATGACTCTATAAATGTCACCTTTTCTTAATGCTCTAGAACAGTTATAATCTCCAAAACAGTTATAATTAACATTGATAGATAACGATGATTATTTCATACCGGTACAGTAAATATCTCAAAATATCTAGCATAAACTTAGCTAAATTAGCAACGCTGCTCCGGATTGTTGACGATTCGACTCTTGCAAACGAAACGATACTCGCTTATGTTTGTATATAAACGGGTTTATCCACTTATGTATAGTATATATGGGTCATAAATGCTCACACTTTATAGATTTAATTTTAAAATGTATTTTATAAATAATGGTGAAGTTAATTGGCCAGAATTTTGCACAATTCGTAACACGTCTGATTCGACTCTTCATATGAAGAACCTTTTATATTATCCACATGTAGAGACCCCGTGCGAGGCTAGTGTGGAAGGTGCTGATTGGCTTATTTGAAATTTCCCGAGTTATGATAGGCTACAGACCTAGTTATACTCAAGTCATTCCCTAATTATAATATTTCAAATTTGATGAATCTTTATAATAATGAATGCAAAATTTGTTTTTAGCACACACGAAATTGCAAAGAGTACAACCGAATCATAAGTTTGCTAAATTATAATGAGTTTTAGTGAGAGTTTCAAGGGAGATAGGCTAAATAATTATGAATGTGGAAATCGATTTTTTAACATGACTGTACTAAGGGTAGATCTATGCTGGCTATGGAGTATGGATAGAAATTCGAAGCCATTTTTACGGCCAAATTTATATCTGGTGTAATTATACACTATTTTCAATGCTATTTTGATTACCAGTAAATAATTTAGCCTACTTAACTTAGGAATAACCTCTAAGAATCAAAGGGGTATTTCAATTAACCTTCCCATTCTTACTGATCTTTCCTAAATTAAAATAACATAATCTGTAGGTAGCTCGAATTAAAGGCAGAAAGCTTAAGTATTCCCTGGCTGACCCTTCCTAAATGATAGAACTATTAGCTTAATTACTCAAGTCGTTTATGAGTTATAGAGGGCAGTGGTTTAGATAATTGGCTTACCTATTAAGAATGGACTATAGTAATTGACCACTTACGAGTTTCAGGCTATAAGGAAGTTGGAACCGTAAACATCGATATTAAAGAGAAATGTAATAATGTGGATTCCTGATTGATAAAAAGTATGATTAATATGGTTTTATGTATTTTTAGATGTATTATGACCGTATTTTAGCTGATAATTCTGCTAAATATTGATGACAACAGCTCCAACTTCCTTATAGACCGAAACTCGCAAGTGGTCAATTGCAAGATTTGATCTATAAGGAAGTTGGAGCTGTGGCCATTGATATTTAGTACAATTGTCAGCTAAAATACGGTCATAACACATTTATAAATACATAAAACCAAATTTATCATACTTTTTATCCACCAGAAATCCACATTATTACTCCATTTCTTGTTAATATCGATGTTCACGGCTCCAACTTCCTTATAGCCTGAAACTCGCAAGTGCTTAATTACAAACCCGCATTGTAAACCAAACAATTTATATATATCGGTCGTTTACATAGAGTTTAAATTAATGTTGTTTATGCATTAAGGGGATATGGCCTTATTTATTTTTTAATTTATATATTTTGTTTATTTTTTATTTTAGTTTCCTCCCTAGACCTCCATCAACCTGTAAAAATCACTCCCTTGACCCCCCCTTCAAAATACATTGGTACATTTTTCAGTAGAAAAATGTCCCGATCTAAAACCGGTCACTCTTAAAATTACAGGCTCGCTTTCGCTCGCCAGGGAAAAAATCGACACCCAAATGGCACGAAAGATCTTAATATTGACAAAGATATGGGGCGTAAAGTCTTAAAATCGCAAAGCTAATGGCCGAACGTTATAGAATCTAAAAAACAATGGGGCTAAACACGAGGGAGAAGGGGGCCATTAAAGTCTCCTCTTCCCCCTTAACCCGTTCGTTTAATTCTAGCTAGGCTATATTTAGAGGATTTTGTGCAGTTTAGGAAGGATCTGTGGTGGTAAAAAGGGTTAAGTGGTTTAGTTCGAAGCCTGTTAATTGCTGGAGGTTCTTTTGAAAGTAAGTAAAATCGTCTAACAGTTGCCAGAATATAATGAAAAGGACATCACCGGTACTGAATGGGTTAAGGGGGATGGGCTGTTTTTGTTTTCCCTTTCACACTCGTGTTTAGCCCCATTGTTTATTTAGGTTTTAAGACCTTCGCCCCATTAGTAGGCCTATGCCGATTTTAAAACCTTTCGTCCCATTTTTATGTCAATATCAAGACCTTACGTGCCATTTAGGTGTCGAGGAAGACACTTAAAAAACACAATTATAAAAATATACGGTACATAAATGAGGAAATATAGTATCTTATGAAGTCATTAAATAATATAACCAATTAATTAATGGTGTTATGGCAAATTATTCTGTAAGTTGATCATACTTTGTTTTTCACACGTAAGGTTATAGAGTAGGTAATGATGAGGCCAACTGTACAAACTAGTGACGGTAAGGTTTCTCAGATAGTTTAATGGTTTCGTTTATCTTCCACAATGTATGGGACCTCAATTATCGTTCAGGAGGGGTATAAATACGGAGGGAATTTTGCGAAAGTATCATGGCTCATGAAAATGATGATTGACTGCTAAAATAAAGGAAAACCTTTACACCTGACAAATAAATCAAACACTGCTGGCTCGCCTAGAGTCCCTGCCTATCTTTCCAAACCGAACCCTGCGGCTATACGCACAAGGGGGCCCTTCAGAAGGGTGGAGAGGAATAAGGTAAGGGTGGCAAAAACTCTGATAGGAATAGGAAATACGAAGGGAAGTCCAGGAACCTCTTTAACCACTTAGCCGGAAAAAAGGTACCCTGAGACACTAGCATTACCTCCCACGTATTTTAGGCAGGTAGAGGGCCAAAAAAAAAAAAAAAAAAAAAAAAAAAAAAAAAAAAAAAAAGGAAAAATGGCTAGGGTCAAAATTAAACTAAACATTACAATGATAAACAGGCTCCCAACAAATTTCTGCACACAACATCCCCGCTAGATATCCAAATAACAAGAGTAAAACACAATAATGACCACTTAATTGTCATCACCCCAACAGACCAAGACATTGAGAAATTATTCACCAAGGAAGCAACCAACACACTAGAAAATGACGGCTTCTCCCCCATACTACCTATGACGGCTTCTCCCCCATACTACCTATGACGGCTTCTCCCCCATACTACCTATGACGGCTTCTCCCCCATACTACCTATGACGGCTTCTCCCCCATACTACCTATGACGGCTTCTCCCCCATACTACCTATGACGGCTTCTCCCCCATACTACCTATGACGGCTTCTCCCCCATACTACCTATGACGGCTTCTCCCCCATACTACCTATGCACATCAAGGCCAAGAGAAGTGTCATATGTTCAAAGGTGGACAAAATTATCTTTGACAATGCAGCCGAAGACATAAAACAAGAAGCAGAAGAGAAAAATGCATTCGCCAAAATAACAAATGTTACCAAATTCGGTGCACATTATGTCAAAATAGAATTCGAAGATGTAAAGATGGCAGAGAAGGCCCTGGACGGCCTAAAGATGTTCCACCTGACTATTCCCAAATGGGACATCAGACAGGACGAATACATTCACATAGAAACTTGTATGAAATGTTATGCCTTAGATGAACACCCCACTTACAAATGCCCACAAAACTCAGAGTACAAAATCTGCTCTGAGTGCGGTCAAACCGGACATGACTGGAAGAACTGCCCCCCAGGACAAACACAAAAATGCATAAACTGCGGAGAGGAACATAGAACCCTCGCAATGAAATGTGTCAAGAGAAAAAACATTCTCAAAACAAAACAAACAGAAAGACAAGAAAAGAAATCCCAAACCTACGCAAACCTTACAAGCAACAACACCCCAAACAGGCAGCCACAAATGCCTGCCACAAACACAAACCACATAAACAATGCACAGTACTTCACTAGTCTAATGGAAGCCCACATGTGCAATGTAACCGAAAAGTCAACCATGCAAGAAGCAATGGCAAAGAGTCTGCAACAGAACAACTTGCCCCCATACCAACCCCTAGAATATACCAAAGAAGAATCTAGAAAAATACTCCAACTATTCACAATCTGGACACCCCCAAACCTCAACATACAAACCACAACAATGAACCCAGAAACTAGCCAACTCCCCCATAATACAACAAAAGAGGAAGAAAACACTCCCGACCAGCAAGACAATGAGGAAGAGACAGACACAGAATCAAGCAGTGATGAAGAAACACTCGATGTAGAACTACCCAGTCTTGAGGAACATGAAACAGGCCACTCTTACAAAATAATGATACATACTGATGAACAATTCAAAAACCTAAAGAACAGCCAACTATGGGATAAACTAAGGAAAACTCTCCCCCTCAAAAAGGTCATAGTTGAGGACATAGACGGTACCCAATGGCAACCAAATGAAGCTATTAACTATTTTCACAAATGCTACACAGATAACACCCTAAATGAAGCATTCTACACAAAAGGAAAACTAATCGTTAACTCCAACCGACCCCAAACCAAAACACAAACAAGATCATCTATCAAACAAAATTCATGAACACACTAAAAATACTACAACACAACGTCCTACACTGGAGTAATAGAAGACACACTTTAAGCAACATATATAGCACTATAAAACCACACATAATACTCATTAACAGCCACGGCGTCCCAAATAGCGAATCACTAAAAATACAAGGCTACAAAACAAATAAAAAACATAACTGACAGTCCCATGGACGGTACAGCTATAGCAGTACTAGAAACTATCACACATAAAATACATGATGATTTTATATCTGACCTCCTAGCTATAGAAATAATGACTGACACTGGCCCAATAATAATAGCCACAGTCTATTTACCTCCCAGAAGACCATACTTACCCACCCCAGACTTCTACAGACTATTCAGAAACAACATACCAGTATACCTAATAGGTGACCTAAACGCGAAACACCACACACTGAATAATAGGACCCAAAACACTGTGGGAAGACAATTAGGCACATTAATCACTAACGGTCTAATAAGACACATAGGCCCCCACTTCCCAACCTTCCACGCCCCACACTCATCAACTAACCCCGACATAGCACTATCCAACAATAAAACCTACCACAACATACACTTCACCCCCGGACCACTCACCACTAGCGATCACATCCCCATCATAACCACAATATCCACCCTACCAATAATAATACCTGCCCCTCCAAGACCCAAATTCCAAGCAGCGAACTGGGACTTATTCAAAACTGACATTGACCTAAAACTACAACTACACACTGACCTAAACAACGGAAAAAAGGAAAACATAGACACCAAAATAAATGAATGGCACACCATAATTGAAGATAATGTGAAAAAACATATCCCCACAACACACCATAAAACTCTAAATAGTCCTAAAATGAGCCAACAAACTAAAATGACACTGAACCAATACAACAGAATTAGACAACATGCACACAATCATGGATGGACATATAACCACTACAGACAATACAAACAGATGCAAGACAGCCTCAAGACAAATATGATACAAGAATACAACGAAATGTGGAGACAACAGTTAACAGAAACAGCCAACTCATACACTGACCCAGAAACGTTCTGGAAAAAAATACGAATGATGCAAGGACACGACACACCTACAACAAACTACACAATAGACCCTCAGGGGAACAAAATATATGACATCAAAGAACAGACAAAGATACATAAAGAATATTGGGAAAGTATACTCAATGATGGGGGCAACGATCTACCAAGACATGACTACATTAAAGACTTCATTCAGATAAACAGACACAGAACCATCCCATATGAGGACATAGACATTAACAGACTTGACATTAACAACCCACTGACCAGACCAATAAACACAGAAGACATAAAAACAATAATAATAATAATAATAATAATAATAATAATATTTATTCAGTTAGCAATTTACAGAGTTGGTACCACATAGTTTGTTACAAATATGACATGTACCAGCCTTGCATAATTCCAACTAAGGATAGCCCAATAAGGCCGTTAGGCGTATTTCCATTGGGGTCCTTGTGGGATTAGGTTAGCTGGGGAAAATGGGGAGGATAAAGAAATAATAGATACTTTAGAGAAAGTATTTCTAGGGGGTTATTTTAAGATACCTTACATCCTATAGTAAATATCAGTAATCCGTAATCAGTAATCATTTCAGTTTGGTTTGTCTATCTCTTATGTCGCATTTAGTAGTAGACATAAGCATGGTGCTCCCTTCTCGCAGCTGTCCGGTTCAGGTGTTCCTTCAGGCTACGTCTGAAGGAATACAGTGTTCTCTTTTCACGGACTGACTGGGGTAGGTCGTTCCAGTCTTTGATGGCGGTGAAGAAGAATGTTTGCTTACCCTGTCCTTGGATTCTCGGGACCTTAAAATTAAACATCCTGTTTCTTGTATTATGTCCACTCCTCTCATTTGCTTTAACAAAATCATTCTTTAGGTACTCTGGAGCTCTGTCATAGAAAATTTTGAAGGCATTAGTGAGCCTGATTTGTTTGGCCCTGTCAGCGACATTGAGCATACCTAGTGACTGAAGTTGTTCCTGGCCAACATGTGATCTGGGTCCTAGGTTCAGCATGAACCTAACCATTTTATTTTGAGTGACCTGAAGTTTGTGCTGTGCTGATTTAGATGATGCAGAGTACCAGGATGACACAGAATAGTCAAAATTACATTGAACAAGCGCTTGGCAGAGGGTCTTTTTGGTCGCCGCGGGCAAGCATCCCACCTGTCTATACAGGTATTTTATACGTGCTCTACACTTACTCAGGATAGATTCCAAAATTGTTTCACCTGACAAACTCGCGTCCAGTTTTAGTCCGAGATATTTAACTTGTGACACTGTTGTTATAGGAATATCATTACAGTTGACCGAGAAGCCCACAATGTCTTTCAGTTTGCGTTTTGTTCCACATAAGATGGCTTCCGTCTTGCCCAGGTGAAGAGATAGTCTATTGTCCACTAGCCATTCACTACATGATTCTAGTTCTTTGGAAAGTGAAGCGGCAATACTGATTGGGTCTTTTCCTGAAACCAGGAGCACGCTGTCGTCTGCATACAGTAATAATTTACATGAGACGCTCAGTTCCATGTCGTTCACATAACAGAGAAAGAGTAAGGGACCAAGGATGCTTCCCTGCGGGACCCCACAGTTAATTGGCATAGGATCAGATATATTATCGTCAATTTTGACTCTTTGGGTTCTACCACTAAGATAAGATTTAAACCAGTTCACAGATCCTATGCCCATTGCTTGTAGTTTATTACATAGGATATCATGGTCTACTGTGTCAAACGCTTTTTGTAGATCAAGAAGAACCATACCGGTGTAGTTACCTTTAGACATTTCTTTACGAATGTGATCCGTTAAGTGGATGAGACAGGAGTCTGTCGAGTACATGCATCTGAAACCTGATTGAAACTTATAGAATAGATCATTTTGTTTGAGGTAGTGTTCAATTTGGGTGTATACCGCTCTTTCAAGGATTTTAGATACAATACATAATATGCTAACTGGTCTGTAGTTACCAACTTCTAGTTTATTTCCTTTCTTGAATAGAGGGGTTACAATAGCTTCCTTCAGTTCAGAAGGTACAGTGTTGGTGTTAATTGACAAGTTGATGATGTGGGTTAGGGGGCCTGCTATACCAATGGCTCATCTCGTAGAAATTTGGCAGGAATTTTGTCTGGTCCTGTGCTTTTATGTACATTTAGGTTAGACAGCTCGTCAAAAGTGTATTTTGGTGTAACATTTTGGATTCCAAATGTGTTTGGGTGTATGTCTTTATCTCTGTAGAAATTTCGAAAGGTGGCCGTTGGTTGTCGTGTATTTATTGAGAGGTTGAGGTAGGTTCTGTGCAAGTGTGTTTGCTATGGAGGTGAAGAAGGAGTTGAAGTAGGTTGAAATTTGTCGTTTATCGTGGCAAATCTGATCATTAATGGTGAGAGCAATATTAGTGTTAGACGAATCCCTTGTCTTGTTGCTGTAGCCTGTTGTTTTTAGGTGCCTCCATAGTTTCTTTGGGTTATTCTGATATTCCTCTGCCTTATTGTGAAAATAATTAGTTTTCGCTGATTTTATTTCCTACTTAGTTATTCCTGGCCCTGTTGAACTCATGTTTCAGACCTTGATCCTGTCTATGTTTCGCTAGCCTTTTTAACAGATTGTCTCTGTGTTCCAGATGGTGTAGTATGTCATTGTTGATCCATGGGTCTGACCTTGCTTTAATTCGTATGTCTTTCAGAGGAGCTATTTCGTCTAGAATGTTTGTGATGATGGTTCTGAAGCCAACCCATGCGTCATTAACGTTTGTACTTCCAAACACTGGAGACCAGTCTGTATTCCATAAAATGTCCAGAAATGTTTCTTATTGTAGTTTCTGAGCGACCTTGTTTTGATAATCTTGTGATTCTCTAGGGTAATTTTTGTGGTTTTCCGTGTGCAATATGTGACGAAGTGATCACTTATCCCAGTCTGTATAACCCCTGATTGGGATATTTTGTCCTCTCTGTTACAGTTTATGTGGTCTATTATTGTGGCAGTGTTCTCAGAGATACGTGTGGGGGTTGTGATGAGTTGTTTGTGATTGTGCATTGTCAGTATATGCCTATATTCTCGTACAAGCCTATCATTTCGT
Organism: Lithodes maja; assembly: GCA_037953745.1. Lineage (NCBI taxonomy): Eukaryota > Metazoa > Arthropoda > Malacostraca > Decapoda > Lithodidae > Lithodes > Lithodes maja. Next base: position 3,595 of record JBAKBP010026469.1, on the reverse strand, counting down.
TGTTTGTAACACAGGTTAAAATCCCCTAGTATGATGGATTCATTCCGAGGGTCTAGCGATGACAACGTTCGTTCAAATTTGGTCAAGAATTGTGTGTCGTCTGGTGGCCTATAGCATACCCCAATTGTGGTGGGTCTTGTCCTCGGCAGGTGTAGATCGATCCACAGAGCTTCGTGATTTTCTACATGGAGATCGGTCCTGGTTGTGTGTGTGAGGTTGTTTTTTACATACAGACATACTCCTCCCCCATGCCTATTGCGATCATTCCTAACCATATTGAAACCTTGAATGTTTATTTCACCATCGTTTATACTTGAATCCAGCCAGGTTTCTGTGATTGCAATTATTGAAGCTTTGGCCTTATTAGCTAACAAGTTTAATTCTGACAATTTATGGTACATTGATCTGGCGTTAATGTGGATAAGATGGAGCCCTTTGTTGGTGAACACTCTGTATTCATCTTTGATTTTGAATGTGTCCTGGCTGGATTCTGAGTTGTTAATACTAATTGGTTCATTTACATTAATATTCGGTAATGAATGCAAGGCACATATGTTGCATAGGAATTCCCGTTCTTCACAATCATAACAAAGCTCAAAAGACATGCCCAGGACAAAGTGGAATAAACAAAACAATCCTTAAAAACCTACCTGACTCAGCCCTAAACACATTAAAAAGTATCCTAAATGCAGCACTTTCCATAGGATATTTCCCCGACAAATGGAAAGAAGCAACAATAAAACTCATCCCCACAACAAAATAAAACCCACACCACAAAGAAAACCAAACACCATTCACTACTAGAAGTGCCAGGGAAAATATTCGAGAGAATCATAAACAAAAGACTAAGAACATATCTAACTTCACATAACCTATACAACACCGCACAATATGGTTTCAGGGAAAAAAGAGGCACCACACACGCCCTAGCTCTGGCAACAGAAACAATAGCACACAACATGAGCAACAAGGACAATGCCATGTCATCCTGAGAGACATATCAAAAGCATTTGACAAGGTATGGCACTTAGGGTTGCAATATAAGATACTAAACCTAAATCTCCCAATAATAATAGAAAATTTACTGAATAATTTCCTAGTAAACCGCTCAGCCCGAATTAAAATAAAAACAACCCTAAGTGACAAAATCACTTAGATTTGTAGGTACCATTTGGTAATGGTACAAAATAATATATATCCTAACTGGTTCTCGCAATTCTCTACCATAAACGATATCTCCAACAGCACCACACGACAGCAGAACGATCTGTATGTTCCTAGAGCCAGAACCGACTATGGGGCAAGTTCTGTGCAAGTATTGGGGCCTACGGTATGGACGCCCTGCCCAACATAGTCAAAGACACTAATAGCCTGCCAGTATTCAAGGGCAGACTAAAGAGGCACATTTTAGAAGATCTATAGAGTGAGAAGTGATCACGTTCTATATATTTCTATATATCTTTAATCTATTTCTAATTTCTAATCTATTCTATATATTATGTTTAACGTATTTCTGGTAGGAGTCATTTATCTGTAAACTCTTAACTCTCTCTCTCTCTCTCTCTCTCTCTCTCTCTCTCTCTCTCTCTCTCTCTCTCTCTCTCTCTCTGATACCAACCATGCAGACTATAAACCGTTCGTTGCGTATAGGTACGAGGCGATCTCAAGACACCTTAGCTCCCAGTGCACAACGAACCGGATCATGATTATGTCCGCCTGTATTAAATTATGTATTATGTGATTTATACCATTGCCTATTTTTGTAATAATTGTACGACACTGTTAATGTATTATGCATCATGTAATTTGTTTAAAATTAATTAATTGTATGAACAGCCGTTGCATAATTAACAGAAGAAAATAATATGAATCTAAATCTGAATCTCTAGGAACACAGGGAATGGTTAGTATTACAAAGATCCTGCGGTTCATTCCGGGGAGATAGTCTAAGTGTCTATGTATTATGTAATTTGTTTAAGATGATACTATTGTATGAACAGCCATTGTATATTTAATGGAAATAAAATAATCTGAATAATCTCTCTCTCTCTCTCTCTCTCTCTCTCTCTCTCTCTCTCTCTCTCTCTCTCTCCTCTCTCTCTCCCCCTTCCAGCCTTTCCCACCGTCACACACACCCATTCTTGCTTGTATTCTTAACAATTCACTTCCCAGCGCCTGATACCAAACGAATACTGTGGGGAATCAATGTTGTTTACAGAGTCTATTAATTTTGTTAAGTGTAGAAGGAGACAAAAGGCAAAGCTGCATGTAACAAGTGCCCCCCCCCCCCCTCCAAAATTAATAAATAAATAAATAACATGAAAGAGTGCCATATTCAAGGTGCGTTTAATCGATTAATATATCAGTATTTATATATATATATATCTACCTATCAATCCTTCCAGTGTTTATCCATCTATTTATCTATCTACTCGGCTATTAATCGACACATATTTACGTCTGTCAATCTATATATATATCTGTCAATCTATCCTTTATATAAGGGGAGATATCACTTGAGGGATTTTTTTCTGGACTCCTTTCTCCCTCATGTTTAGCCCCATTGTTTTTTTCTAATTTTAAAGACGTTTGCCCCATTATTTTGACGATTTTAAGAACTTTCAACCCATTTATGTCAATTTAAAGACCTTTCGGTGCCATTTATGTGTCGATTTTATCCTGGCGAGCGATAGCGAGCCTTTATATTAAGAGGAACCGGCTTTCAGCCGGGACATTTTTCTACCGAAAAATGTACAAATTTATCTTGAAAGGGGCTCAAGGGGGTGTAATCTTAAGCTTGAAGGATATCTAGGGACCAAACTAAAAACCTCCCCTTAAGTGTCTAGTGATCTGTCTATATATTGATCTGTCTATATATTGATCTGTCTATATATTGATCTGTCTATATATTCAGGGGAGGTGTGGTGGGAGTGGTCTTGCCACTGGCCTGGTAATCCAAAGGTCCCGGGTTCAAATCCCGATGTATCAATGGAAGATATTATTGGGATGGAATTGTGCTGTACCTGGTATCAGTGCATTACCACAAGCCCACCGAAACGTCAATAAAATACCCTCATTGTTCCCTGATTAAATAGCACTGTATGAATATTCCCATATTCAAAATATGCTATAGGGGTGCAATGCCTGGTGAGTTATCTGCTCAACAGGTGGCGTTGTGTGTGTGTAAGTGTGAGAGTCCGAGTGTAGGGGGTGAGACAGTGAAGCACGGGAACGAGGTAGCTTCAGAGATGGGGTCGTTTCGGGCCATGAGTGAGCACCGTGCCTCATGTGAAGGCAAGATGGCAGGTGCTCGTTGTACTCTACGTGCTTCACATGTCTCACTCCCTAGACTGGAACAAGACCTCACGGCTTCACTGTTCATTGTAAAGCGGTGAATGTTAAGGCTCTCAGCCTATGCCCGAGAGGAAGTAAGTTGGAATATAGAAAAAAAAAAAAAAAAAAAAAAAAAAAAAAAAAAAAAAAACTATTCATCGACACGTCTTTAATGATCAATCTATGTATGTGTTTATCTATGTATTTATTTATTTGTCTACTCATATATATATATTATATACTGTATATCTTTCTATCTATC
>JBAKBP010026468.1:0-31650 GCA_037953745.1 Lithodes maja | reverse complement strand
CCCTCGACCCCCTATCCCCCCTGGAACCCAACCCGAATAGGGAAACCCCCCCCCCCTACCCCCCCTAGAGTATATAGGGATACAACATACTTCTGAGTATAGGGATACAACATACTTCTGAGTATAGGGATACAACATACTTCTGAGTATAGGGATACAACATACTTCTGAGTATAGGGATACAACATACTTCTGAGTATAGGGATACAACATACTTCTGAGTATAGGGATACAACATACTTCTGAGTATAGGGATACAACATACTTCTGAGTATAGGGATACAACATACTTCTGAGTATAGGGATACAACATACTTCTGAGTATAGGGATACAACATACTTCTGAGTATAGGGATACAACATACTTCTGAGTATAGGGATACAACATACTTCTGAGTATAGGGATACAACATACTTCTGAGTATAGGGATACAACATACTTCTGAGTATAGGGATACAACATACTTCTGAGTATAGGGATACAACATACTTCTGAGTATAGGGATACAACATACTTCTGAGTATAGGGATACAACATACTTCTGAGTATAGGGATACAACATACTTCTGAGTATAGGGATACAACATACTTCTGAGTATAGGGATACAACATACTTCTGAGTATAGGGATACAACATACTTCTGAGTATAGGGATACAACATACTTCTGAGTATAGGGATACAACATACTTCTGAGTATAGGGATACAACATACTTCTGAGTATAGGGATACAACATACTTCTGAGTATAGGGATACAACATACTTCTGAGTATAGGGATACAACATACTTCTGAGTATAGGGATACAACATACTTCTGAGTATAGGGATACAACATACTTCTGAGTATAGGGATACAACATACTTCTGAGTATAGGGATACAACATACTTCTGAGTATAGGGATACAACATACTTCTGAGTATAGGGATACAACATACTTCTGAGTATAGGGATACAACATACTTCTGAGTATAGGGATACAACATACTTCTGAGTATAGGGATACAACATACTTCTGAGTATAGGGATACAACATACTTCTGAGTATAGGGATACAACATACTTCTGAGTATAGGGATACAACATACTTCTGAGTATAGGGATACAACATACTTCTGAGTATAGGGATACAACATACTTCTGAGTATAGGGATACAACATACTTCTGAGTATAGGGATACAACATACTTCTGAGTATAGGGATACAACATACTTCTGAGTATAGGGATACAACATACTTCTGAGTATAGGGATACAACATACTTCTGAGTATAGGGATACAACATACTTCTGAGTATAGGGATACAACATACTTCTGAGTATAGGGATACAACATACTTCTGAGTATAGGGATACAACATACTTCTGAGTATAGGGATACAACATACTTCTGAGTATAGGGATACAACATACTTCTGAGTATAGGGATACAACATACTTCTGAGTATAGGGATACAACATACTTCTGAGTATAGGGATACAACATACTTCTGAGTATAGGGATACAACATACTTCTGAGTATAGGGATACAACATACTTCTGAGTATAGGGATACAACATACTTCTGAGTATAGGGATACAACATACTTCTGAGTATAGGGATACAACATACTTCTGAGTATAGGGATACAACATACTTCTGAGTATAGGGATACAACATACTTCTGAGTATAGGGATACAACATACTTCTGAGTATAGGGATACAACATACTTCTGAGTATAGGGATACAACATACTTCTGAGTATAGGGATACAACATACTTCTGAGTATAGGGATACAACATACTTCTGAGTATAGGGATACAACATACTTCTGAGTATAGGGATACAACATACTTCTGAGTATAGGGATACAACATACTTCTGAGTATAGGGATACAACATACTTCTGAGTATAGGGATACAACATACTTCTGAGTATAGGGATACAACATACTTCTGAGTATAGGGATACAACATACTTCTGAGTATAGGGATACAACATACTTCTGAGTATAGGGATACAACATACTTCTGAGTATAGGGATACAACATACTTCTGAGTATAGGGATACAACATACTTCTGAGTATAGGGATACAACATACTTCTGAGTATAGGGATACAACATACTTCTGAGTATAGGGATACAACATACTTCTGAGTATAGGGATACAACATACTTCTGAGTATAGGGATACAACATACTTCTGAGTATAGGGATACAACATACTTCTGAGTATAGGGATACAACATACTTCTGAGTATAGGGATACAACATACTTCTGAGTATAGGGATACAACATACTTCTGAGTATAGGGATACAACATACTTCTGAGTATAGGGATACAACATACTTCTGAGTATAGGGATACAACATACTTCTGAGTATAGGGATACAACATACTTCTGAGTATAGGGATACAACATACTTCTGAGTATAGGGATACAACATACTTCTGAGTATAGGGATACAACATACTTCTGAGTATAGGGATACAACATACTTCTGAGTATAGGGATACAACATACTTCTGAGTATAGGGATACAACATACTTCTGAGTATAGGGATACAACATACTTCTGAGTATAGGGATACAACATACTTCTGAGTATAGGGATACAACATACTTCTGAGTATAGGGATACAACATACTTCTGAGTATAGGGATACAACATACTTCTGAGTATAGGGATACAACATACTTCTGAGTATAGGGATACAACATACTTCTGAGTATAGGGATACAACATACTTCTGAGTATAGGGATACAACATACTTCTGAGTATAGGGATACAACATACTTCTGAGTATAGGGATACAACATACTTCTGAGTATAGGGATACAACATACTTCTGAGTATAGGGATACAACATACTTCTGAGTATAGGGATACAACATACTTCTGAGTATAGGGATACAACATACTTCTGAGTATAGGGATACAACATACTTCTGAGTATAGGGATACAACATACTTCTGAGTATAGGGATACAACATACTTCTGAGTATAGGGATACAACATACTTCTGAGTATAGGGATACAACATACGCAGATCTTGAAGCATCAGGTGATGATGATGTTCCACCTGAGATCCGCAGGCGTAAATATGAGGATTTGCTTGCGTATTCATTTTACTGGTTCACAAAATCTTATGAAAAATATTATTTCCATTACTGCGTTTTTTTTTTTTTTTTTTTTTTTTCTATGTGATTGAGGGAGGCAAAAGGCATAACTGCCTATAGCGAGTGCCTCCCCCATAGTTGAAAGAGTGACAGGGCCAAAATCAAGGGACGTTCGAGCCAAAATGCCTGGACACACGGAGTTTGAAGCAATTTAAGTCATAGGAAGAGGGAAAGACTGATTCTGGGAGAGAGTTCCAGAGCTCAGATGTTGAGTAGAAGAAAGTTTGAGAGTAACGTTTCACTCTTGGGTTGGAGAGTTGCACAGAGTAGGGGTGGGATGGAGTTGCAAGACGGGTACCACGTGCCCTACGTAAAGGAGGTGGTATACACTGGGATAGCTCTGAGGAACACTGATTATTATAGTAGCGATAGAATAGCGAGAGAGATGCAACATTGCGGCGGAGAGAGAGAGATTGCAGAGAGTTGGTGAGTGGACGGGAGTTAATGATACGAAAGGCCTTCCTTTCAACTTTGTCTAGGAGAGCGGTGTGAGAGGAACCTCCCCACACATGTGAACAATACTCAATACAAGGGCGCACTATGCCCCTGTACAGAGCAAGAAGCTGTGCAGGGGAAAAGAACCCCCTAAGGCGGTTGAGCACACCCAGCTTCTGGGAGGCTGCCTTAAGCTTCTGGGAGGCTGCCTTAAGCTTCTGGGAGGCTGCCTTAGTATGACCGTTATTATCATTACTCTCTGAAACTCCATAAGTATTACTTTTATTCCTATGTGGATGGTGACAATGATTCAGTAAGTCTGTATTATAACAATTACCTTAAGTATTTTAAGCGTTGTTATTTTCATTATTATTATTCCCAAAATGTATATGCCCAATATAAATATCATTTTCGTCGACATATGTACTATTATAACAAAACAAATCATTAACAATATTTCATGTGTACTTGACTTTTGTAACTGTATAAACTTCACGGTGACGCAATTTTACCTTTGTTTTTGGCTAAAATTAGATGATTTTGTGCAGTTTAAAAAGGACCTATGGTGTTCAGAGGGATTATTGAGATCTTATTCACCCCTCTGAGACCTAGAGGTCGAATATAAGCTAAAAAAAACGTCTAAAGGCAACCAGAATACGATTAAAATTACGTCATCGTGCTGAAGTGGTTAATGAAGACCTATGACACCATTATCTCAGTGTTGTATTAACTCTATTGGACCTTCGCTGTTTCGCTCCATTTTTTGTCGGTTTTAAGACGTTTCACCCCCTTAGTTAGACGATAATAAGATGTTTCACCCTATTCTGGCGTCGATTGTTATTTATTATGTTTTTATTTTTATTTATATTTCTTCTGGGCAAGCGATAGCGACCCTGTAACATACTCTCCAAAATATACCTGGAGTGAGTGGGTTCGAATCCTGGTCAGGATACCTCTCTCCCAACCTGTCCAAAATGATCATTAGATACCAGCTATAATACGGTTGTAGTGCATTTATAAATATATAAAACCCAACATACTTTTTATCAATCAGAAACTTACAATATTTGTTTGCATTTCTGTTAAATATCGATGTTTACAACTCCAACTTCCTTGAAGCCTGAAACTTGCAAGTGGTCAATTTACCATAATTGAATCTCTGTTGTCGATGTTTACGGTTCCAACTTCCTTAATTTAACCCCTTGAGGATCATGATGCATTTTGGCAGGTTATTCTGACTGTCATTAGAAGATTTTATGCAGATTAGGAAAGGTGTATGGAAGTCAGAGGGTTGATTGAGACCGTCTTTACCCTTCTAACTCCCACAGATCCTTCCCAAGCTGTATCAAATCGTCTAGTGATGGCCAGACAATACCGTCTTTACCCTTCTAACTCCCACAGATCCTTCCCAAGCTGTATCAAATCGTCTAGTGATGGCCAGACAATACCGTCTTTACCCTTCTAACTCCCACAGATCCTTCCCAAGCTGTATAAAATCGTCTAGTGATGGCCAGACAATACCGTCTTTACCCTTCTAACTCCCACAGATCCTTCCAAAGCTGTATAAAATCGTCTAGTGATAGCCAGACAATACCGTCTTTACCCTTCTAACTCCCACAGATCCTTCCAAAGCTGTATAAAATCGTCTAGTGATGGCCAGACAATACCGTCTTTACCCTTCTAACTCCCACAGATCCTTCCCAAGCTGTATCAAATCGTCTAGTGATGGCCAGACAATACCGTCTTTACCCTTCTAACTCCCACAGATCCTTCCCAAGCTGTATCAAATCGTCTAGTGATGGCCAGACAATACCATCTTTACCCTTCTAACTCCCACAGATCCTTCCCAAGCTGTATCAAATCGTCTAGTGATGGCCAGACAATACCGTCTTTACCCTTCTAACTCCCACAGATCCTTCCCAAGCTGTATCAAATCGTCTAGTGATGGCCAGACAATACCGTCTTTACCCTTCTAACTCCCACAGATCCTTCCCAAGCTGTATCAAATCGTCTAGTGATGGCCAGACAATACCGTCTTTACCCTTCTAACTCCCACAGATCCTTCCCAAGCTGTATCAAATCGTCTAGTGATAGCCAAACAATACCGTTTTTACCCTTCGAACTCCCACAGATCCTTCCCAAGCTGTATCAAATCGTCTAGTGATGGCCAGACAATACCGTCTTTACCCTTCTAACTCCCACAGATCCTTCCCAAGCTGTATCAAATCGTCTAGTGATGGCCAGACAATACCGTCTTTACCCTTCTAACTCCCACAGATCCTTCCCAAGCTGTATAAAATCGTCTAGTGATGGCCAGACAATACCGTCTTTACCCTTCTAACTCCCACAGATCCTTCCCAAGCTGTATCAAATCGTCTAGTGATGGCCAGACAATACCGTCTTTACCCTTCTAACTCCCACAGATCCTTCCCAAGCTGTATCAAATCGTCTAGTGATGGCCAGACAATACCGTCTTTACCCTTCTAACTCCCACAGATCCTTCCCAAGCTGTATCAAATCGTCTAGTGATAGCCAGACAATACCGTCTTTACCCTTCTAACTCCCACAGATCCTTCCCAAGCTGTATAAAATCGTCTAGTGATGGCCAGACAATACCGTCTTTACCCTTCTAACTCCCACAGATCCTTCCCAAGCTGTATAAAATCGTCTAGTGATGGCCAGACAATACCGTCTTTACCCTTCTAACTCCCACAGATCCTTCCAAAGCTGTATAAAATCGTCTAGTGATAGCCAGACAATACCGTCTTTACCCTTCTAACTCCCACAGATCCTTCCAAAGCTGTATAAAATCGTCTAGTGATGGCCAGACAATACCGTCTTTACCCTTCTAACTCCCACAGATCCTTCCCAAGCTGTATCAAATCGTCTAGTGATGGCCAGACAATACCGTCTTTACCCTTCTAACTCCCACAGATCCTTCCCAAGCTGTATCAAATCGTCTAGTGATGGCCAGACAATACCGTCTTTACCCTTCTAACTCCCACAGATCCTTCCCAAGCTGTATCAAATCGTCTAGTGATGGCCAGACAATACCGTCTTTACCCTTCTAACTCCCACAGATCCTTCCCAAGCTGTATCAAATCGTCTAGTGATGGCCAGACAATACCGTCTTTACCCTTCTAACTCCCACAGATCCTTCCCAAGCTGTATCAAATCGTCTAGTGATGGCCAGACAATACCGTCTTTACCCTTCTAACTCCCACAGATCCTTTCCAAGCTGTATCAAATCGTCTAGTGATAGCCAGACAATACCGTCTTTACCCTTCTAACTCCCACAGATCCTTCCCAAGCTGTATCAAATCGTCTAGTGATGGCCAGACAATACCGTCTTTACCCTTCTAACTCCCACAGATCCTTCCCAAGCTGTATCAAATCGTCTAGTGATGGCCAGACAATACCGTCTTTACCCTTCTAACTCCCACAGATCCTTCCCAAGCTGTATCAAATCGTCTAGTGATGGCCAGACAATACCGTCTTTACCCTTCTAACTCCCACAGATCCTTCCCAAGCTGTATCAAATCGTCTAGTGATGGCCAGACAATACCGTCTTTACCCTTCTAACTCCCACAGATCCTTCCCAAGCTGTATAAAATCGTCTAGTGATGGCCAGACAATACCGTCTTTACCCTTCTAACTCCCACAGATCCTTCCCAAGCTGTATCAAATCGTCTAGTGATGGCCAGACAATACCGTTTTTAACCTTCTAACTCCCACAGATCCTTCCCAAGCTGTATCAAATCATCTAGTGATGGCCAGACAATACCGTCTTTACCCTTCTAACTCCCACAGATCCTTCCCAAGCTGTATCAAATCGTCTAGTGATAGCCAGACAATACCGTCTTTACCCTTCTAACTCCCACAGATCCTTCCCAAGCTGTATAAAATCGTCTAGTGATGGCCAGACAATACCGTCTTTACCTTTCTAACTCCCACAGATCCTTCCCAAGCTGTATCAAATCGTCTAGTGATGGCCAGACAATACCGTCTTTACCCTTCTAACTCCCACAGATCCTTCCCAAGCTGTATTAAATCGTCTAGTGATAGCCAGACAATACCGTCTTTACCTTTCTAACTCCCACAGATCCTTCCCAAGCTGTATTAAATCGTCTAGTGATGGCCAGACAATACCGTCTTTACCCTTCTAACTCCCACAGATCCTTCCCAAGCTGTATCAAATCGTCTAGTGATGGCCAGACAATACCGTCTTTACCCTTCTAACTCCCACAGATCCTTCCCAAGCTGTATTAAATCGTCTAGTGATGGCCAGACAATACCGTCTTTACCCTTCTAACTCCCACAGATCCTTCCCAAGCTGTATCAAATCGTCTAGTGATGGCCAGACAATACCGTCTTTACCCTTCTAACTCCCACAGATCCTTCCCAAGCTGTATCAAATCGTCTAGTGATGGCCAGACAATACCGTCTTTACCCTTCTAACTCCCACAGATCCTTCCCAAGCTGTATTAAATCGTCTAGTGATGGCCAGACAATACCGTCTTTACCCTTCTAACTCCTACAGATCCTTCCCAAGCTGTATCAAATCGTCTAGTGATGGCCAGACAATACCGTCTTTACCCTTCTAACTCCCACAGATCCTTCCCAAGCTGTATCAAATCGTCTAGTGATGGCCAGACAATACCGTCTTTACCCTTCTAACTCCCACAGATCCTTCCCAAGCTGTATTAAATCGTCTAGTGATGGCCAGACAATACCGTCTTTACCCTTCTAACTCCCACAGATCCTTCCCAAGCTGTATCAAATCGTCTAGTGATGGCCAGACAATACCGTCTTTACCCTTCTAACTCCCACAGATCCTTCCCAAGCTGTATTAAATCGTCTAGTGATGGCCAGACAATACCGTCTTTACCCTTCTAACTCCCACAGATCCTTCCCAAGCTGTATTAAATCGTCTAGTGATGGCCAGACAATACCGTCTTTACCCTTCTAACTCCCACAGATCCTTCCCAAGCTGTATCAAATCGTCTAGTGATGGCCAGACAATACCGTCTTTACCCTTCTAACTCCCACAGATCCTTCCCAAGCTGTATCAAATCGTCTAGTGATGGCCAGACAATACCGTCTTTACCCTTCTAACTCCCACAGATCCTTCCCAAGCTGTATCAAATCGTCTAGTGATGGCCAGACAATACCGTCTTTACCCTTCTAACTCCCACAGATCCTTCCCAAGCTGTATCAAATCGTCTAGTGATGGCCAGACAATACCGTCTTTACCCTTCTAACTCCCACAGATCCTTCCCAAGCTGTATCAAATCGTCTAGTGATGGCCAGACAATACAGTCTTTACCCTTCTAACTCTCACAGATCCTTCCCAAGCTGTATCAAATCGTCTAGTGATGGCCAGACAATACCGTCTTTACCCTTCTAACTCCCACAGATCCTTCCCAAGCTGTATCAAATCGTCTAGTGATGGCCAGACAATACCGTCTTTACCCTTCTAACTCCCACAGATCCTTCCCAAGCTGTATCAAAGCGTCTAGTGATGGCCAGACAATACCGTCTTTACCCTTCTAACTCCCACAGATCCTTCCCAAGCTGTATTAAATCGTCTAGTGATGGCCAGACAATACCGTCTTTACCCTTCTAACTCCCACAGATCCTTCCCAAGCTGTATCAAATCGTCTAGTGATGGCCAGACAATACCGTCTTTACCCTTCTAACTCCCACAGATCCTTCCCAAGCTGTATCAAATCGTCTAGTGATGGCCAGACAATACCGTCTTTACCCTTCTAACTCCCACAGATCCTTCCCAAGCTGTATCAAATCGTCTAGTGATGGCCAGACAATACCGTCTTTACCCTTCTAACTCCCACAGATCCTTCCCAAGCTGTATCAAATCGTCTAGTGATGGCCAGACAATACCGTCTTTACCCTTCTAACTCCCACAGATCCTTCCCAAGCTGTATCAAATCGTCTAGTGATAGCCAGAAAATGTGTGAAAACGTGTCATGCTCCTCAGCGGGTTAACACTAGCTGGTGCAACGTCTTGAAGGTCATTAGGGTATTGTGTTTAATTATTATCGAGGGTTTTAATTGTTTTGGCCATTTTCGAACAATGTGTTTTTAGTTTACCGGTACCCCGAGACTTGGAAAAACGCCTCTCTAAATCCCCATCAAACTAAAAAAAAAAAAAATCCCCTTTCAAGCTAAATGTGTACATTTCTTCTGTAGAAACATTTCCCGGCCAAAGGCCGGTTTCTCCCAAATTGCAGGATCGCTATCGCTCGCCCAGGATAAATCGTCACCTTATTGGGTTGAAGCATTATATAATCGCCAAACTAATGAGATGAAACGTCTTAAAATCTCCAAGCTAATGGAGTAAAACAGGGAGGATCTAAATTGGCCCGCTCTGCACCTAATAGGGTTAAAACTAACAGGACGTTCTGGTTGTGGTGTAGACATAGGGTAACCGACCGACTGACTGACTGACTACACTGACTGACTGACTGACTGACTGACTGACTACACTGACTGACTGACTACACTGACTGACTGACTACACTGACTGACTGACTACACAGACTGACTGACTGACTGACTACACTGACTGACTGCCTACACTGACTGACTGACTACACTGACTGACTGACTACACAGACTGACTGACTGACTGACTACACTGACTGACTGACTACACTGACTGACTGACTACACTGACTGACTGACTACACTGACTGACTGCCTACACTGACTGACTGACTACACTGACTGACTGCCTACACTGACTGACTGACTACACTGACTGACTGACTACACTGACTGACTGCCTACACTGACTGACTGACTACACTGACTGACTGCCTACACTGACTGACTGACTACACTGACTGACTGACTACACTGACTGACTGACTGACTGACTACACTGACTGACTGACTACACTGACTGACTGACTACACTGACTGACTGACTACACTGACTGACTGACTGACTGACTACACTGACTGACTGACTGACTGACTACACTGACTGACTGACTGACTGACTACACTGACTGACTGACTACACTGACTGACTGCCTACACTGACTGACTGACTACACTGACTGACTGACTACACTGACTGACTGACTACACTGACTGACTGACTACACTGACTGACTGCCTACACTGACTGACTGACTACACTGACTGACTGCCTACACTGACTGACTGACTACACTGACTGACTGCCTACACTGACTGACTGACTACACTGACTGACTGACTACACTGACTGACTGACTACACTGACTGACTGACTACACTGACTGACTGACTGACTGACTACACTGACTGACTGACTGACTGACTACACTGACTGACTGACTACACTGACTGACTGCCTACACTGACTGACTGACTACACTGACTGACTGACTACACTGACTGACTGACTACACTGACTGACTGACTACACTGACTGACTGACTACACTGACTGACTGACTGACTACACTGACTGACTGACTACACTGACTGACTGCCTACACTGACTGACTGACTACACTGACTGACTGACTACACTGACTGACTGACTACACTGACTGACTGACTACACTGACTGACTGACTGACTACACAGACTGACTGACTACACTGACTGACTGCCTACACTGACTGACTGACTACACTGACTGACTGACTACACTGACTGACTGACTACACTGACTGACTGACTACACAGACTGACTGACTGACTGACTACACTGACTGACTGACTACACTGACTGACTGACTACACACACTGACTGACTGACTACACTGACTGACTGACTACACTGACTGACTGACTACACAGACTGACTGACTACACTGACTGACTGACTACACTGACTGACTGACTACACTGACTGACTGACTACACTGACTGACTGACTACACAGACTGACTGACTGACTGACTACACTGACTGACTGCCTACACTGACTGACTGACTACACTGACTGACTGACTACACAGACTGACTGACTGACTGACTACACTGGCTGACTGACTGACTGACTACACTGACTGACTGACTACACTGACTGACTGACTGACTACACTGACTGACTGACTGACTGACTACACTGACTGACTGCCTACACTGACTGACTGACTACACTGACTGACTGACTACACAGACTGACTGACTGACTGACTACACTGACTGACTGCCTACACTGACTGACTGACTACACTGACTGACTACACAGACTGACTGACTGACTACACTGACTGACTGACTACACTGACTGACTGACTACACTGACTGACTGACTACACAGACTGACTGACTGACTGACTACACTGGCTGACTGACTGACTGACTGACTGACTACACTGACTGACTACACTGACTGACTGACTGACTACACTGACTGACTGACTGACTGACTACACTGACTGACTGCCTACACTGACTGACTGACTACACTGGCTGACTGACTACACTGGCTGACTGACTACACTGGCTGACTGACTACACAGGCTGACTGCCTACACTGACTGACTGACTACACAGACTGACTGACTGACTACACTGACTGACTGCCTACACTGACTGACTGACTACACTGACTGACTGACTACACAGACTGACTGACTGACTGACTACACTGGCTGACTGACTGACTGACTATACTGACTGACTGACTGACTACACTGGCTGACTGACTGACTACACTGACTGACTGTCTACACTGGCTGACTGACTGACTACACAGACTGACTGACTGACTGCCTACACTGACTGACTGACTACACTGACTGACTGACTACACAGACTGACTGACTGACTGACTACACTGGCTGACTGACTGACTGACTACACAGACTGACTGACTGACTGACTACACTGGCTGACTGACTGACTACACTGACTGACTGTCTACACTGGCTGACTGACTGACTACACAGACTGACTGACTGACTGCCTACACTGACTGACGACACTGACTGACTACACTGACTGACTGACTGACTACACTGACTGACTGCCTACACTGACTGACTGACTACACTGACTGACTGACTACACAGACTGACTGACTGACTGACTACACTGACTGACTGCCTACACTGACTGACTGACTACACTGACTGACTGACTACACAGACTGACTGACTACACAGACTGACTGACTGACTGACTACACTGACTGACTGACTACACTGACTGACTGACTGACTACACTGACTGACTGACTGACTACACAGACTGACTGACTGACTGACTACACTGGCTGACTGACTGACTACACTGACTGACTGACTGACTGACTGACTGACTACACTGGCTGACTGACTGACTACACTGACTGACTGCCTACACTGACTGACTGACTACACTGACTGACTGACTGACTGACTGACTACACTGACTGACTGACTACACTGACTGACTGCCTACACTGACTGACTGACTACA
Organism: Lithodes maja; assembly: GCA_037953745.1. Lineage (NCBI taxonomy): Eukaryota > Metazoa > Arthropoda > Malacostraca > Decapoda > Lithodidae > Lithodes > Lithodes maja. The sequence goes on along the minus strand of JBAKBP010026468.1, from coordinate 18,613 downwards.
CTGGCTGACTGACTACACTGGCTGACTGACTGACTACACTGACTGACTGCCTACACTGACTGACTGACTACACTGGCTGACTGACTACACTGGCTGACTGACTGACTACACTGACTGACTGCCTACACTGACTGACTGACTACACTGACTGACTGACTACACTGACTGACTGACTACACAGACTGACTGACTGACTGACTACACTGACTGACTGCCTACACTGACTGACTGACTACACTGACTGACTGACTACACTGACTGACTGACTACACTGACTGACTGACTACACAGACTGACTGACTGACTGACTACACTGACTGACTGACTACACTGACTGACTGACTACACACACTGACTGACTGACTACACTGACTGACTGACTACACTGACTGACTGACTACACAGACTGACTGACTACACTGACTGACTGACTACACTGACTGACTGACTACACTGACTGACTGACTACACTGACTGACTGACTACACAGACTGACTGACTGACTGACTACACTGACTGACTGCCTACACTGACTGACTGACTACACTGACTGACTGACTACACAGACTGACTGACTGACTGACTACACTGGCTGACTGACTGACTGACTACACTGACTGACTGACTACACTGACTGACTGACTGACTACACTGACTGACTGACTGACTGACTACACTGACTGACTGCCTACACTGACTGACTGACTACACTGACTGACTGACTACACAGACTGACTGACTGACTGACTACACTGACTGACTGCCTACACTGACTGACTGACTACACTGACTGACTACACAGACTGACTGACTGACTACACTGACTGACTGACTACACTGACTGACTGACTACACTGACTGACTGACTACACAGACTGACTGACTGACTGACTACACTGGCTGACTGACTGACTGACTGACTACACTGACTGACTACACTGACTGACTGACTGACTACACTGACTGACTGACTGACTGACTACACTGACTGACTGCCTACACTGACTGACTGACTACACTGGCTGACTGACTACACTGGCTGACTGACTACACTGGCTGACTGACTACACAGGCTGACTGCCTACACTGACTGACTGACTACACAGACTGACTGACTGACTGACTACACTGACTGACTGCCTACACTGACTGACTGACTACACTGACTGACTGACTACACAGACTGACTGACTGACTGACTACACTGGCTGACTGACTGACTGACTATACTGACTGACTGACTGACTACACTGGCTGACTGACTGACTACACTGACTGACTGTCTACACTGGCTGACTGACTGACTACACAGACTGACTGACTGACTGCCTACACTGACTGACTGACTACACTGACTGACTGACTACACAGACTGACTGACTGACTGACTACACTGGCTGACTGACTGACTGACTACACAGACTGACTGACTGACTGACTACACTGGCTGACTGACTGACTACACTGACTGACTGTCTACACTGGCTGACTGACTGACTACACAGACTGACTGACTGACTGCCTACACTGACTGACGACACTGACTGACTACACTGACTGACTGACTGACTACACTGACTGACTGCCTACACTGACTGACTGACTACACTGACTGACTGACTACACAGACTGACTGACTGACTGACTACACTGACTGACTGCCTACACTGACTGACTGACTACACTGACTGACTGACTACACAGACTGACTGACTACACAGACTGACTGACTGACTGACTACACTGACTGACTGACTACACTGACTGACTGACTGACTACACTGACTGACTGACTGACTACACAGACTGACTGACTGACTGACTACATGGCTGCTGACTGACTGACTACACTGACTGACTGACTGACTGACTGACTGACTACACTGGCTGACTGACTGACTACACTGACTGACTGCCTACACTGACTGACTGACTGACTGACTGACTACACTGACTGACTGACTACACTGACTGACTGCCTACACTGACTGACTGACTACACTGGCTGACTGACTACACTGGCTGACTGACTGACTACACTGACTGACTGCCTACACTGACTGACTGACTACACTGGCTGACTGACTACACTGGCTGACTGACTGACTACACTGACTGACTGCCTACACTGACTGACTGACTACACTGGCTGACTGACTACACTGGCTGACTGACTGACTACACTGACTGACTGCTTACACTGACTGACTGACTACACTGGCTGACTGACTACACTGGCTGACTGACTGACTACACTGACTGACTGACTACACTGACTGACTGACTACAGACTGACTGACTGACTGCCTACACTGGCTGACTGACTACACTGACTGACTGACTACACTGACTGACTGACTACACTGACTGACTGACTACACTGACTGACTGACTACACTGACTGACTGCCTACACTGGCTGACTGCCTACACTGACTGACTGACTACACTGACTGACTGACTACACTGACTGACTGCCTACACTGACTGACTGACTACACTGACTGACTGACTACACTGACTGACTGCCTACACTGGCTGACTGCCTACACTGACTGACTGACTACACTGACTGACTGCCTACACTGACTGACTGACTACACTGACTGACTAACTACACTGACTGACTGACTGCATTAATTGTAACAGCGTAACTGTAGGTAGCTATACACATTACTATAGGTACTGTAATTCACATAAACAGTACATCACTATAATCAAAGTACTAATCATATAGACAACTGTAAACGTGTTGATGTGATCTCCCAATAGAAGTTGACACCATCACATGGACGCTGGTAATTTTCCACTAAGCTTAGGCAAGCATGGATCCCACGATCACAAGATCGTATCACACACCCATTGCCAAGAAATCCAGAAGTAATTGCTATACTACCTCTATCCTCTGTAACTCAAAATGGGCTAGAGCAAATTGGGCTGTAAATTTCCACATCTATTCCTTGACTGACTTTTCCCAAATGGTAGATATATTAGCTTGATTACTCTAGTTGTTTTTGAGTTACAGAGGTTGGAGGTCATGATTTCTCGCCTACTTACAGCGAATAGAGCAATAGACTATTGCAACTTTGTCACACATTGTATTCACACGGTGTTGCTGGAGCCGCGCCCTACCTCAGGGAATCATGTCACTCTTTCAACTCTGGGGGAGGAACTTGCTACAGGCAGTTCTGCCTTTTGTTCTCACATAGAAAAAAAAAGATAGTCAGTCAAGCTCCACACACACACACACACGGTCACGGTGGCCGAGCGCGCTTAGTACTCTGTATTGGGAGCGCTAGCTCGGGTGTCCGGGGTTCGATCCCACGCGCCGGCAGGGGAAGTTCTCTCAAAAACTTTCCCTGGCTGTGAAGGCAAGATCTGGGCGGATCGTCTCGGGGGACCCACAAAGTATCCTGCCCACGTCCTACTCCCTTGGGAGTATGTAGGCGCTCTCGTTAGCTGCCAGGATCAGTCTGTTGACCCATTAGGATAAGATCTAGGTTAAGTCTGTGTATTTTCAGCCCCATTGGCTGCCGGCTTGAAATAAACCGATTATTATTATTATTATTATTATTATTATTCACACACACACACACACAGCCCGTAGCCTAGTGGTAGAGCTCTCGTCTCACACACGAGGGGCCGGGGTTCAATCCCCGGCCGGGCGGAGACAAATTGGGCTTGTCTCCTTTCATGTGTTAGCCTCAGTTCACCTAGCTGTAAATAGGTACCTGGAATAAGTGGATGACGTTGTGACGTCCCATCTGGGGTTGGCAAAAAATGGTACAAGGCGAGATGGGCATCATATGGTTCACCTAAGCTGATGGCTACCTAAGCCTTCGGGCGAGACGGTACCGTCTATAGTGAGAATGGTACCATACAGATCCACCCTAAGCCTTCGTTTCGATGTCGCCAATTGGCTAAAAATACAGACTACACACCCATCCACAGCCATTCCAACGATACATATAACACCTACACATATAGGAGGCGGGAATAACGAGCATGCTCACTCCCGCAATACAACTAGAGTAAGTACAACTAGAGTAAGTACAACTAGAGTAAGTACACACACACACACACCCACACACACACACACACACACACCTCCCCGTGGCGTAACTACACCTCCCCGTGGCGTAACTGATAGCGCGTCTGGCTCACAACCAGAAGGTCCCGGGTTCGAGACCCGGGCGGGGGAAGAGACATTTGGGCAAGTCTCCTAACGGTGTAGCCTCTGTTCACCTAGCAGTATAAATAGGAACCTGGTATAAGTGGACGAAGTTGTGACGTCCCATCTGGGGTTGGTGATCGGTTACAAGGTGAGATGGGTATCGTACTGGTCAACCTAAGCTACTGGTTAACCTAAGCCTTCGGGTGAGACTGGTACCGTAGTGAGAATGGTACCGTACAGATTAACCCTAAGCCTTCGTTTCCAGATGTCTCCAATTGGCTAAAATACAGACTACACACACATCCACAGCCATTCCAACGATACATAAACAATTAACATGCATTTCACGCAATACATTCCCAGTTAAGGAGTCGCGATAATAATGAGCTTAGCTCGCATTGCGTGGATTCCCCTTGACGAACAAGCAAGTGAATAACACGGTAGGGAACAGACCGCCGCAGTTAAGGGGCTTGGAGCAGGTAATGGGGGACTAGAAAGTATAAGGATTCTATATAGCAATGTCGATGGGCTAATCTCTAAGAAACTAGAACTAACAGACTTACTCAATACTAAGAAACCAGAAATAGTATGTCTCACTGAGACAAAACTAAGAGAAGACCTCGATATAAATTTGCTAGGATGGTCTGAATACAGGATTTGGAGGAGGGACAGAAAATATCGACATGGAGGTGGAGTGTGCATCCTTACTAGGAAAGATTTGATTGTGTCTGAGATAAACTAGTAACTTCAACAGCAGAAGTTTTAGCAATAGAGATTGGTGGAAACGAAAAAATAGTGGTGATAGTAGCGTATGTACCTCCCAAGACGAAGACATGGGGTAAGGAGGAGCATAGCCTAATGCGTAAGGAAACAATTAGTGTGCTAGGAAATATCTTGGCTTCAAAGGATGAAATAGTCATGTGTGGGGACTTTAACTGCAAGGAAGTGAATTGAGAAGATCTTGAAGCCAGAGCAGGGGAGGAAAGTTGGAGCTATGAATTTTTAAGTATGGCCATGGAAAATTCTATATACCAACATGTAAAAGAGTCAACAAGAGTAAGGGGAAGTGATCAACCAGCTAGATTGGACCTTCTATTCACAAGAAGGGAGGAGGAGGTTCAAAGTATTCAGTACCTATGCCCACTAGGAAAAAGCGACCATGCAGTTCTAGACATAGACTTACTATTGAAGTATAATCTACCCAAGGGAAGGGAAAAGCACAAGGAAAATCACTGGATGTATTCCAGAAACGATTTCGTAGGACTACGGGATTTTTTCAAGTCACAAAAATTGGGATCAGGTGTTATCTGAAAGTGAGGTAGACAAAAAACTCAAGGCATTAATGGAGATCTATGATACTGGTATAAGAACTTTTGTCCCTAAGTACATTAACAAAAGGAAAAAAAGTAATCGCAAAGTATGGTTTAACCGCGAATGTAGGCAAGCACAGGAAGCAAAAAACAAAGCCTGGAAAAAGATGAGAAACTGGGATTCGGAAGATAACAGGCAAAAGTTATAAAGAAGAGAGAAACAAATGCACAGAAATGAGGAGGAGGTCAGAGGCACAACATGAGAAAGGGATAGTGGAGAACTATGAAAAGAATCCAAAAATGTTTTTCAAGTTTGTAAACGGCAAAAGGAAGATAAAAGCCACGATCGTTAAGATTAAAAGTGGAAACAGAATCATAGAAGAGGATACAGAGATTGCGGAAGAACTAAATAAGAAATTTTGCATCAGTATTTACAAAAGAAGAATTCATTGCACCAGAAACCAATGAGATAGGTACAGAGGAAATGCCGGAAGTAACATTTAACAGACCAGAGCTCATAGACAAAATGAGTAAGGTGGATCCAAACAAAGCCGCTGGACCGGACGGAGTATCAGGCTGGATTATTAAAGAAAATGCTATGGAACTGAGTATACCGTTATATGACATAATGACCAAATCATTGGACACAGGGATAGTACCTACAGAATGGAAAAGAGCAAACATTATTCTATATTTAAGGGAGGAAGCAGAGATAAACCACTGAACCTATAGACCTGTATCACTATTGAGCATCCTCATGAAGATTCTGGAAGGATTAATAAGGGACAAATGGGTTAACTACCGGAATCCAAAAGATTAATTACTGACCGACAATTTGGATTCAGAGGAGGCAGATCATGTGTAAGCAACTTGTTGAGTTTTTACTCTAGAGTAATAGACACAGTGGACAAGAGGGAAGGATGGTAGACTGTGCCTACCTAGACTTTAAAAAGGCCATTTGACAAAAGTTCCACACAAGAGATTGCTGTGGAAATTAAAACATGAGGGAAAAGTAGGAGACAAACTGCTGAAATGGATGGAGAGCTACTTAGGCGGAAGACAGACGAGAACAACAGTAAGGGGGAAATCGTCAAACTGGACTCAATTACGAGTGGGGTACCACAATGATCTGTTCTAGCCCCAATCATGTTTCTGATATTTGTAAATGACTTACCTGAGGGACTAACAAGCTACATGAGTATGTTTGCGGACGATGCGAAGCTGCTTAAAACGATCAGAACCCAGGAGGATTGCCTTGAGCTCCAAGCAGATTTGCAAAAGATCCATGAATGGAGCATCAAATGGAATATGGAGTTCAATGCAGGGTGTTACGACCGGGCACTCGGGTACACTAGGGCTCTCACACAGGACTCGAGTATGGCTCGCTGCCACAACGGAAACACACGATCCCAACCCCAGAGTACTGCCAGCCGAACAAAAAACACCAATACCCTCCAGAGTTCTATCTGCTATAACGGGGTATACACGAACTCGGTACTAGCGTTTCACAACAGACTAATAAAAAGACGGGAGTTATCTAGTCTGGTCAACAATCAAACAAAGAAGTAAATACAACAACACCAAAGAATAGTGTTGGCCGAAGCCGAAGTAATCCACCCTTGACTAAGAACTTAAGAAGTCCTCCACCCTCTACTTCGGATCGGCACTATTACGTTACGTTAAACAATAGTCCTCGAGCATCGAGCAAGGAATCTTCTGATAAAGTTAGATGCTTCTCGGATACTCGTAAGAAGTAAGTATCGGATTTTGAACAGCAATTCAATAAGCAACACACTGGCAATTAACTAATATTAAAGGCTTTAAATTGACATAAGAAGAATTATAAGAATAGACAGTAGTAAATGGCAAACATATAAAAGAAGTACTCCGACAATGCACTGGCAATAGCCTACTAGGATTGTGCTCGTGGGCCACTAATCTCTAAAGTAGCTATGCGTGCCACACATGAAATCAATAGTGCATAAACAATAACATACATAAGGAAAGCTTCAATACTATGCTGTATCTGCTGACCGAGCAAAGTCTAGCTGGGAATGTAGTAGGCTAGGAAACAATGGCTGAGCAAGCGGCTCGTAGCCTAGCGAGGTCCTTAAGGCTGTGCGGCCAAATTACGTTAATTGACGGGATGCTCTCTTGAGAGATCCAGATCACTAGTATCTGGTTCTCTCCTGGCGATCCTCTCAAAGTCAAGCAAACGAGTTAGCACAGTGTTGGGTGGCAGAGGCAAAAGCCCTCACTCGCAACACAGCGCTAAACTCACAAGGTACACAGTCAGAAAGACCACCTAGGCTTCCCAAGTCTCCGTTGCGATTGTACAGGTTCAACAAAACCTAATACACATAGGGAATCACAACTCTAGTAGCCTCACCCCAGTCTAGCATCACCTAGATCAGCAGAAAACAGGAACATGAATAATCATACACAGGGAAATGCATATACGAGTGCAACAAACATTAATCAATCCTATTCTAGTTATCCCTTCCAAAATAGGCTATTCTAATAGGCATATATCTCGTGAGAACTCAAGCGATAATACTTTGGCTGACTAAATCTGCACCAAAGGGGTCATTGAGGTTAAAAAAGGGTTCAGGAGAAGAAGAAGGTAGGCGGTACAGAGAGTAGGGAAAGTTCACATCAGTCGGAAGAATATATATAGTTGCAAGGGATATAAGAAGTCGCTCTGCCTGATGAGTTCTGAAGAATATGTGGCGAACTTCCCTTTTTATACTCGGCCCTCTAGTGAGCATATCGCAAACTACTAAGGACCGCCCACTAGCAATCATTACGTAATATTCTCTCTCTCAATCTGGGATCGACAAAGGATTTCCCACGCACTGAGAGGGAGGAGGGAGGAGGGAGGAGGGAATTAGGCCTACCTGCCCGCGTGGCGCACTCACTGGTCCTCGCCACGCAATTTCTCTCTCTCTCCTCTCATCATTACAAATAAGTCCCACACACAACACTTATAACTAATGATATAAAATAGAACTCGTTGACTCAGATGAAAACAAAATACATATTTATAATACTTATAGTACAACGGCTCACATAAACTAAGTTAGGAAACTTTACACAGACTACAGCCAAAGTTCCTGCCCTGACGATCCTAGCGAGAGTGGGGCCTGACTGGGCGTTCTGTACAGCATGCTCATACTCGACATGCGTCACAAGGGAAATGTAAGACTCTAGAAATGGGTAAAAGCAAGTACAGACCTAGAAAAGATTATAAACTAGGAAATGAAGTGATTCCCAAAGCAGAAAAAGACTTGGGGATAGAATTAAGGGATAACATGTCTCCAGAAAGCCACGTAAATAAGATAGTGAGAGAATCACTAGCACTATTGGCAAATATCAGGATGTCTTTCAATTATCTTAATGAAAACACCATGAAACAGATAATAACGGCAATAATAAGACCCAGGATGGAATATGCATCTGTAGTGTGGTCCCCTCACTTGAAGAAACATATCCACAAAATTGAGAGGGTACAGAGAGCAGCTACGAGGATGATACCAGGTTTGGAAAATTTGGAGTACCAAGAGAGGCTCGAGAGATTGAATCTACCTACACTGGAACAGAGAAGGAAACGAGGACAGCAAATTCAGATATATAAATGTGTTAGAGGTATTGACAAAATTGACCAAGAAAACTTCATAGAGAGGGATGGAGGTGAGAGGACAAGAGGTCACAGCTACAAACTAAAAGTGCTAAATAGTAAATCTGATCTGAAAAGTAAAAGATTTCCTGCCAACTCGATTAGTGGGTGGAACAATTTGCCAGCCGAAGTAGTGTCTGCACCATCAGTGCATAGTTTCAAAGCACGGTATGACAAACATATCTTAGGAGGCGGGAATTAACGAGCATGCTCACTCCCGCAAATACAACTAGTGTAAGTACAACTAGTGTAAGTACAACTAGTGTAAGTACACACACACACACACACACAATCAACCAGGACACCAGTTTTCCCGCTCCCTAGCCCCTGAGAACTTGTGAGAAGGGCCCAATAGGATTACCAGCCTACCCACCACCTCGTCAAAGATAATTAACCCTTTCAGACTCATATGACGCAGAGGTTGCCAGATTAGCAATAAGAAATAGTTATCTCTCTCTTATAATTACCTCTCCACAACTAGTTTTCTGCCCACAGCTAACTAAGACAACTGCAGAGGTTGAAGTAACTAAACTAAAGGTTTCTAAATACCCCTGATGGTAACAAAGGCTTTAATGTATCCCTAATAGGCTCAAAATCGCGTCATATTTCGGAGAGGGTTAAGTTACCCAAGGACCTCCCCCTACCCCCTCCCAACCCCCCACCCCCAAGAATTATTTGGAGAGAGAGAGGGGGGGGGGGGGCTCAAGTTGGAATGGCTGGTTGTTTATAAGTTAACCATTTGAGTACGGTACCAGCGACGTGGGTCATTATTTTATTCTAGCTTATATTTAGACGATATTATAATTATGCAGCTTGGGAAGGATCTGTGGTATAGTTAAGAGGGGGGGGGGGGGGTTGAGATAGTTTGAAAGTCTGATTATGGCTAGTGGTCCTTCCTAAGCTGAACATAATCGTCTAATAGTTGCCCAATAGGATTACCCCCCCCCCCCCCCCCCCCGCGTCAAAGATTACTAAGTTGCCCAAGCCCCCCCCCCCCCCCCCTAAGAATCAGTGTTACCAATTGACCACTTGCGAGTTTCCGGCTATAAGAAAGTTGGAGCCGTGAACATCGATATTAAACAGAAATGCAAAAATAGTGTACGTTTCTGATGGATAAATGGTATGTTGAATTTGGTTTTATGTATGTATAAATGTACTACGACCGTATGTTAGCTGTGAATCCTGTTAGATATCGTTGTCTACAGCTCCAACTTCCTTATAGAACGAAACTCCCCAAGTCGGCAATTTAGCTACTGTCCCGCTAGATCTAGGAGTTTATTTCGACCAAGAGGCACATTTTTACATCTAGCGACATTTAATTCGAGCGGTATTCAGGAGATTTGAGCCATTTTAAGGGGAGACGGGTCGTTTTTCGCTTCCCTCTTCTCCCTCATGCTTAGCCCCATTAGTTTTCAGATTTTAAGACGTTTGGCCGATTCGTTTGGGGATTTTAAGACTTTTCACCCTTTTGCTGTGTAAACTTTAATAATATTTGTGTCAATTGGGTGTCGATTTGTTCCTAGCGAGCGATAGCGAGCCTGTAATTTAGGAGGAACCGGCCTTAGGCCAGGACATTTTTCTACCAAAAATTTGAAGGGGGATCCTGTGGTTGTTATGTTAATGATTATGTTTGTTTACACCAACCACCTTCACATCTAAACTCAATTAAGGGAAGGTTTCTAGTTTGTTTACACCAACCACCATCACATCTAAACTCAATTAAGGGAAGGTTTCTAGTTTGTTTACACCAACCACCTTCACATCTAAACTCAATTAAGGGAAGGTTTCTAGTTTGTTTACACCAACCACCTTCACATCTAAACTCAATTAAGGGAAGGTTTCTAGTTTGTTTACACCAACCACCATCACATCTAAACTCAATTAAGGGAAGGTTTCTAGTTTGTTTACACCAACCACCTTCACATCTAAACTCAATTAAGGGAAGGTTTCTAGTTTGTTTACACCAACCACCTTCACATCTAAACTCAATTAAGGGAAGGTTTCTAGTTTGTTTACACCAACCACCTTCACATCTAAACTCAATTAAGGGAAGGTTTCTAGTTTGTTTACACCAACCACCTTCACATCTAAACTCAATTAAGGGAAGGTTTCTAGTTTGTTTACACCAACCACCTTCACATCTAAACTCAATTAAGGGAAGGTTTCTAGTTTGTTTACACCAACCACCTTCACATCTAAACTCAATTAAGGGAAGGTTTCTAGTTTGTTTACACCAACCACCTTCACATCTAAACTCAATTAAGGGAAGGTTTCTAGTTTGTTTACACCAACCACCTTCACATCTAAACTCAATTAAGGGAAGGTTTCGAGTTTGTTTACACCAACCACCTTCACATCTAAACTCAATTAAGGGAAGGTTTCTAGTTTGTTTACACCAACCACCTTCACATCTAAACTCAATTAAGGGAAGGTTTCTAGTTTGTTTACACCAACCACCTTCACATCTAAACTCAATTAAGGGAAGGTTTCTAGTTTGTTTACACCAACCACCTTCACATCTAAACTCAATTAAGGGAAGGTTTCTAGTTTGTTTACACCAACCACCTTCACATCTAAACTCAATTAAGGGAAGGTTTCTAGTTTGTTTACACCAACCACCTTCACATCTAAACTCAATTAAGGGAAGGTTTCTAGTTTGTTTACACCAACCACCTTCACATCTAAACTCAATTAAGGGAAGGTTTCTAGTTTGTTTACACCAACCACCTTCACATCTAAACTCAATTAAGGGAAGGTTTCTAGTTTGTTTACACCAACCACCTTCACATCTAAACTCAATTAAGGGAAGGTTTCTAGTTTGTTTACACCAACCACCTTCACATCTAAACTCAATTAAGGGAAGGTTTCTAGTTTGTTTACACCAACCACCTTCACATCTAAACTCAATTAAGGGAAGGTTTCTAGTTTGTTTACACCAACCACCTTCACATCTAAACTCAATTAAGGGAAGGTTTCTAGTTTGTTTACACCAACCACCTTCACATCTAAACTCAATTAAGGGAAGGTTTCTAGTTTGTTTACACCAACCACCTTCACATCTAAACTCAATTAAGGGAAGGTTTCTAGTTTGTTTACACCAACCACCTTCACATCTAAACTCAATTAAGGGAAGGTTTCTAGTTTGTTTACACCAACCACCTTCACATCTAAACTCAATTAAGGGAAGGTTTCTAGTTTGTTTACACCAACCACCTTCACATCTAAACTCAATTAAGGGAAGGTTTCTAGTTTGTTTACACCAACCACCTTCACATCTAAACTCAATTAAGGGAAGGTTTCTAGTTTGTTTACACCAACCACCTTCACATCTAAACTCAATTAAGGGAAGGTTTCTAGTTTGTTTACACCAACCACCTTCACATCTAAACTCAATTAAGGGAAGGTTTCTAGTTTGTTTACACCAACCACCTTCACATCTAAACTCAATTAAGGGAAGGTTTCTAGTTTGTTTACACCAACCACCTTCACATCTAAACTCAATTAAGGGAAGGTTTCTAGTTTGTTTACACCAACCACCTTCACATCTAAACTCAATTAAGGGAAGGTTTCTAGTTTGTTTACACCAACCACCTTCACATCTAAACTCAATTAAGGGAAGGTTTCTAGTTTGTTTACACCAACCACCTTCACATCTAAACTCAATTAAGGGAAGGTTTCTAGTTTGTTTACACCAACCACCTTCACATCTAAACTCAATTAAGGGAAGGTTTCTAGTTTGTTTACACCAACCACCTTCACATCTAAACTCAATTAAGGGAAGGTTTCTAGTTTGTTTACACCAACCACCTTCACATCTAAACTCAATTAAGGGAAGGTTTCTAGTTTGTTTACACCAACCACCTTCACATCTAAACTCAATTAAGGGAAGGTTTCTAGTTTGTTTACACCAACCACCTTCACATCTAAACTCAATTAAGGGAAGGTTTCTAGTTTGTTTACACCAACCACCTTCACATCTAAACTCAATTAAGGGGAGGTTTCTAGTTTGTTTCAGACTCCTCCAGCAATCTTAAAATATCACCCCCTTGACCCCCTTTCAAGATAAATTTGTACATTTTTCGGTAGAAAAATGTCCCGGCCGAAGGCCGATTACTCTTAATTAAAATGTAAAACTTGCAAACTAAACAAACCAAAATTGGGACAAGGACAATATAAAGTCAAATTAAATTATCAAAATCGCTATATTACAGGCTCGCTGTCGCTCGCCAGGATAAAATCGACACCTAAATTGAACGAAAGGTCTTCAAATTGACAGAATGGGGTGGAAATTCTTAAAATCACCAAGCTAATGGGGCAAACGTCTTAGAATCTCCAAAACAATGGGGCTAACCATGAGGGAGAAAGGGGTCAAGAAAATAATCCCTCAAGTGGGGACCTCCCCTTAATGAAATCAATAAATACATGTGGCACTCCGAGGACTCGAACCCAGGATACTCACATCGAAATCCCGCGCACTTATGCATTACGCTATCAAGACAGTTAGTGTGATGGGGGGGGGCGGGGGGGGGGGGGGGGGTACAGGGAAGAAACTAACAAACTAATGCCTATACTAAGTAACACCCCTTTCTTAACATTAATCATCAACTACAAACCCCAATGCACCTAAATAAACTAATGAAAGCACATGGTCCTCCCGGGATTCCAACTCGGGACACCACACCCAGAACACAAACATCTAAAATTCGACCAAAAAGTGAACCCTCTGCCCTTAACACTAGCTGGTACAACGTCTTGAAGGTCATTAGGGTATTGTGTTTAATTATTATCGAGGGTTTTAATTGGTTTGGCCATTTTCGAACAATGTGTTTTTAGTTTACCGGTACCCCGAGACTTGGAAAAACGCCTCTCTAAATCCCCATCAAACTAAAAAAAAAAACGTCCCCCAGACCCCCTTCAAGCTAAATGTGTACATTTTTCGGTAGAAAAGTGTCCCGGCTGTTTCTCCCAAATTACAAGCTAAATCGCCCAGGATATATCGTCACCTTATTCGGTTGAAGCATCATATAATCGCCTAACTAATGAGATGAAACGTCTTAAAATCTCCAAGCTAATGGAGTAAAACAGGGAGGATCTAAATTGACCCGCCCTGCACCTAATAGGGTTAAAGTGATATTCTACTAGAGATGGTGGCATTATTCAAGCTACTTTTTGCTTGTTTACCTCCCATCTATACCCTGTCCCAAATAGGTAGGTCAGAAATAGTCAACCCCTAACCTCTATAACTCCAAAAGGGCTAGAGCAAATGGGCTGGAAATCTCCACACCTATTCCCTGGCTAACCCTTCCCAAAATGGTAGAAAAATTAGCTCGATTACTCTAGTCATTGGTGAGTTACAGAGGTTAGAGGTCATGATTTATTGCCTACTTACAGCGAATAGACTAGTATTACCGCTAACCCATAAAAGACATCCCCATCACCCCACCATACGGCCACGCTCCGTCACGGCCCTAATGCACCCCCCCCCCCCTCCCCACCCCCACACCCCCACACCCACGCCGGCCCAACAGGACTAAAGGTAGAACGCTCAATACGGTATCCATGTAGTTAAGCTGGTATCCTACAGGGGCTTTTTCCCTCAACATTTATCCTCAATACTGGTCTGGCAGCTTATAAGATCAACAGTTACCATATTTCGGTCACCTAAATTCATCTACCATCAGTCTAGTTTTCGATACCAGTGTAAAATGTTCCAGAAATGTTGCCAGAAAAATGTTGATCATCGAATGTTGACCATAAAAGCTCTCGTGTGATACCGGCTTAACCCCTTCTGTGCCACGATGTCATTTTAACTTTATTCTGGCTATTATTAGACGATTTTAATCAGTTTATAAAGGGCCTCCAGCAATGACTAGGCTTCCAAATATCTCACTTAACCTTTTTACTTCCCACAGATCCTTTTTAAACTGCCCAAAGTCGTCTAAATATAACTAGAATCAAATGAAAAATACGTCGCCGGTACAGAAGGGGTTAAGGGGACAGTGGCTGGTTTTTACTTCCCACAGATCCTTTTTAAACTGCCCAAAGTCGTCTAAATATAACTAGAATCAAATGAAAAATACGTCGCCGGTACAGAAGGGGTTAAGGGGACAGTGGCTGGTTTTTACTTCCCACAGATCCTTTTTAAACTGCCCAAAGTCGTCTAAATATAACTAGAATCAAATGAAAAATACGTCGCCGGTACAGAAGGGGTTAAGGGGACAGTGGCTGGTTTTTACTTCCCACAGATCCTTTTTAAACTGCCCAAAGTCGTCTAAATATAACTAGAATCAAATGAAAAATATGTCGCCGGTACAGAAGGGGTTAAGGGGACAGTGGCTGTTTTTTACTTCCCACAGATCCTTTTTAAACTGCCCAAAGTCGTCTAAATATAACTAGAATCAAATGAAAAATACGTCGCCGGTACAGAAGGGGTTAAGGGGACAGTGGCTGGTGTTTTTTTTTGTTTTGTCTATTAACACATTTATTAATTTATTTTTTTAGTTTCCTCGCAAGACTTCCATCAAGCTAAGAAAAACACCCCCTAGACCCCCTACAAGATATTTTTCGGTAGCAAATGTCCCGGTCGAAGGCCGGTTTCTCTTTAAAGTACAGGCTCGCTATCGCTCGCCAGGAAAAAATCGACACCTACATTAGATAGCACGAAAGGTCTTAAAATTGATACCGAAATTGAGCTAAAGCTTTTTAAATCGCCAAACTAATGGGCCGCAAGTCATAAAATTTAAAAACTACTGGGGCTTAACACGAGGGAGAAAGTGGTCCAGAAAAGCGGCCCATCTCCCCTCAAGGAAGGTCAATACATTGCCTGAAGGGGGAGGTACTCGCTTTTTATGGACCCCCTTCTCCCTCATGTTTAGACCCATTAGTTTTGCGACTTTAAAGACGTTCGTTCACTAGTTTGAAGATTTTGAGACCCTTAGCCCCATTGCTTTGTCAATATTAAGACTTTCGTGCCGTTTAGGTGTCGAATATATCCTGGCGAGCGGTAGTGAGCCTTCAATTTTTGAAGGAATCGGCTTTCGGCCGGGACATTGAAAAATGTACACATATATCTTCAGAGGGGGTCTAGGGTTTGTTGTTTTTGTGTTTTTGTGTTTTTCTTGGGAGTATCTTTAATAAGCTTGATGGAGGTACAGGGAGGAATACAAATTATAATCTTAATACAAAAAATCCCCTTCAAGATAAGCCTATAATGATGTAACTCTCACTACAGACGGCCAACACACAACCTTAGGAATCTTTAGTAAGCATTCCAGTAAATACAGAGGGAGAAAATCTATACCTTCATGACTGCCTCAATACTATCTGGTCCGACGTCTATACCTTCATGACTGCCTCAATACTATCTGGGCCGACGTCTATACCTTCATGACTGCCTCAATACTATCTGGGCCGATGTCTATACCTTCATGATTGCCTCAATACTATCTGGTCCGACGTCTATACCTTCATGACTGCCTCAATACTATCTGGTCCGACGTCTATACCTTCATGACTGCCTCAATACTATCTGGGCCGACGTCTATACCTTCATGACTGCCTCAATACTATCTGGTCCGACGTCTATACCTTCATGACTGCCTCAATACTATCTGGTCCGACGTCTATACCTTCATGACTGCCTTAATACTATCTGGGCCGACGTCTATACCTTCATGACTGCCTCAATACTATCTGGTCCGACGTCTATACCTTCATGACTGCCTCAATACTATCTGGGCCGACGTCTATACCTTCATGACTGCCTCAATACTATCTGGGCCGACGTCTATACCTTCATGACTGCCTCAATACTATCTGGTCCGACATCTATACCTTCATGACTGCCTCAATACTATCTGGGCCGACGTCTATACCTTCATGACTGCCTCAATACTATCTGGGCCGACGTCTATACCTTCACGACTGCCTCAATACTATCTGGTCCGACGTCTATACCTTCATGACTGCCTCAATACTATCTGGGCCGACGTCTATACCTTCATGACTGCCTCAATACTATCTGGGCCAACGTCTATACCTTCATGACTGCCTCAATACTATCTGGGCCGACGTCTATACCTTCATGACTGCCTCAATACTACCTGGGCCGACGTCTATACCTTCAGGACTGCCTCAATACTACCTGGGCCGACGTCTATACCTTCATGACTGCCTCAATACTACCTGGGCCGACGTCTATACCTTCATGACTGCCTCAATACTATCTGGGCCGACGTCTATACCTTCATGACTGCCTCAATACTACCTGGGCCGACGTCTATACCTTCATGACTGCCTCAATACTATCTGGGCCGACCTCTATACCTTCATGACTGCCTCAATACTATCTGGGCCGACGTCTTGTGGGGGATACTTTCATCAATTATTATTGAGGATTTTGCTTGTTTTCGCCATTGTTTGGGCATTATTTTGCCCAATAGGCTAGCGAAAATTACTTCCCAGGCTGCTTTCAAGCAACCAAAGAAATATACAGTATATACATAACATATTATATATATATATATATATATATATATATATATACCGTATTTAATAATTCCCAGCCGGACCGTGTCTCTTTTTCTTCTGCTCTCACTTGGAAGGACCATATTACCAGTCTTGCTAAGGTGGCCTCCAAGAAGCTGGGTGTAGTCAACCACCTCAAGGGGTTCTTTACCCCTGCACAGCTTCTTGGTCTGTACAGGGGCACAGTGCGTCCTTGTATTGAGTATTGTTCACATGTGTGGGGAGGATCCTCTCACACCGCACTCCTAGATAAAGTAGAACGGAAAGTCTTTCCTATCATTAACTCCTGTCCATTCACCAACTCTCTGCAATCTCTCTCTCTCTTCGCAGAAATTTTGCATCTCTCTCGCTATTCTATCGCTACTACAATAATCAATGTTCCTCAGAGCTTTCCCAGTGTATACCTCTACGTAGGGTGCGTAGTACCCGTCTTGCAACATAGTCCCACCCCTACTCTGTGAACCCAAGAGTGAAACATTATTCTCAGTCTTTCTTCTATTCAAATGCCGAACTCTGGAACTCTCTCCCAGAATCAGTCTTTCCCTCCTCCTATGACTTTAATTGCTTCAAACTCCGTGTGTCCAGGCATTTTGGCTCGAACGTCCATTGATTTTGGCCCTGTCACTCTTTCAACACTGGGGGAGGCACTCGATACAGGCAGTTCTGCCTTTTGTCTCCCTCACTCACATAGAAATAAATGGGATAGTCTTTACCCTTATAATCCCAACAGATCCTTTATAAACTGTATATAATCGTCTAAGGACAGCCAGTGTACCAGTGTCACCAATATGTCTGAGGTTGTCCGATCTCTGCACCCATAAGATCTCCCACGTATCCTCAGTCTTTCAAGTAAATGGAAGTCAGAGGGTTAATTGGGATAGTCTTTACCCTTATAATCCCTACAGATCCTTCGTAAACTGTATAACAT
>JBAKBP010026467.1:0-31652 GCA_037953745.1 Lithodes maja | reverse complement strand
GCACGACGTGGACGTCGGTGATAATGTGCCCTTCAAGTCAGTGCCCTACCGTGTGCCCCCGGTAAAGTTGCCAGCTTTACGGGAGGAGTTAAAGTACATGGTTGAGAGAGGGATGATCACTGAAGGTTATGTGAAGTGGACATCACCCGTCACGTTGCAGCCAAAACCTGACGGCAAGGTGCGGTTCTGCATAGATTTTCGTAGGCTAAATGGCTTGACCACTACCAACCCTTACCCTTTGCCTCGAGTTGACGACAGCGTGGACAAGATAGGGAATGCAAAGTACCTTACTAAAATTGATCTTGTAAAAGGCTACTGGCAAGTACCCCTGTCGGACCGAGCTAAGCAAGTTTGTGGTTTTGTGGTAGATGGCAAGACCTACCAATGTAACGTAATGCCTTATGGGCTTAAGAACGCACCTGCCACGTTTCAGAACCTGATGAACGATATTTGTGACGAAATCCCTAACTGCACGGTCTACCTTGATGACGTGATAGTGTATGATGACGATTTTGAAAATCACCTAAGGCACTTAGAGACCCTGTTTGGGAAGTTGCACGATGCTGGGCTGGTGGTGAACCTGAGGAAGTGCGAGTTTGTAAAGGCTACTGTGCAGTATCTTGGCTTCGTGGTCGGGTTAGGCCGGGTGTGCCCCCCCCTGAGCAAGATACAGGCTATCAATATGTTTCCCAGGCCCACCACTAAGCGCCAGGTCATGCGGTTCCTAGGTATGATAGGCTATTATAGGCGCTTCATCCGGGGATACTCTACTGTCTTAGCGCCGTTAACTGATCTACTGTCGAAGTCAGTGAAGTTCTGTTGGGCTGCGGAGTGTCAGAGGGCTTTCGACCTAGTCAAGCACCTGCTGTGTACACATCCGATTTTGAGAGCCCCAGACTTCTCCAGGAGTTTTCAGCTGGCGACTGATGCCAGCGGTGTGGGTGCCGGGGCAGTGTTACTGCAGACTGATTCCGAGGGCTTGGAACACCCAGTGAGCTTCTTTTCTCGCAAGTTTAATTCGGCACAAAGGAATTACTCGACTATAGAGAAGGAGCTTCTTGCTATCGTTTTGTCGCTCAAACATTTCGAAGTTTATGTTCCAGCCTACGGCCCGGTAGTGACGATTTATACGGACCATCATCCCTTGAAATTCCTAAATCAGTTTCACAATCGGAATATGCGGTTGACCAGGTGGTCCCTAATGCTCCAAGAGTATAATCTCAACATTCAGCATATTGCCGGGAGTGAGAACGTGATAGCAGATTGTCTATCAAGGGTTGATGATCCAGGATAGTCGTGCACGGTGTGTGGGTTGAGCAGGAGTAAAATTAGGCTATCATAACGTCGTCCAAAAAGATTATAAAACAATAAAATAAACGAGAATTTTTTTTTTAGTTTTGTAAGTCTTTATTGTTGTAGCATGATGCATGCGATATTGTGTTTTATGTATAATTCACACTTCAGTTGTTGTGCACCTTTTGCAATTAGTGGCAGCTAAGGGTAGCAGGTCGGTTGGTTGCCTGTCAGATTTTGATAATGCTTCTAAGGTCGATTATCTAAAATCTTGGGGGGGCTGTGACGCACCCAGTGCGTGGCAACGCAACCTGATTGTACTAACCCATATGTCCCCTACTAACTTCCTAGTCCTGCCACGTTAGTGGCAGGGCAGTAGTTCCCTTTCCAATGTTCCCTTACCCACTCTAAACCACTGTTTGGACACTTGATCCTCAGTGTTTTGGAGGACAAGCAGCCTAGAAGGGTCACTAGATCTGTTGTTGCTTGATTTCCTTTGTACTCCTTTGTACTTTGTACTCCTTGGTACTCCACTGTACCGCCACTGTGCGGTACCTCTGTACCGCTGTACCGTGCTGGCTGCCTATATTGAGTGTGACAACGTATAACTATGTTCTTTGTATCTCTGCAAAGGTCTCGTCATGTGCTAACCAGTGGTGGGTTTTGTTTTAAGCCATGTCGAGACCTTCCATTTAATATGTAGTATCAATAGAGAAGTTGATAGATAAGACAATGGGAGTTCAGAGAGAGAGAGTGAGTTGGGCTTCAGAGCGAGAGGGTAGCAATGCGCCACGCTGCCGGGGGGGTGGTTGCCAGACGTATGGACCGGTTGGCAGCCTTGCGCTTATAGCTAGGCGCGACAGGGTTGGTAGTCCATTGCCGCCTGCCTATGCTGCCTGGGCTGCCCATGTTGTCGTACTGCACATTGCCTGGAGGCTCGCTGTGTGTTCCATGATCAGGTTGCCTAGAACCTTTGAGATTCTAACATCCCTTGCCCTCTCTCCCAACTTCTCACGGTTGCACTCTTTCTCTCTGACGACATTACTCTCATTTCATTCTTCTCTCTATTTAAATGCATAACCTTCCCTTGAGGTCCTAAAGGAGTTTCAGCACTCACCTCTCGTATTACTCTTAGGACAAGCATATATTTACATGCATTAGATTTAAGGGGTTAATGTGAACAGCGATCTTCTTGATGAGGATAGTTGGTGAACGTTCTACATGTTCACGAGTTATATGCCCAGCTCATCATCCAATTTGTGACTAGACTAGTGCCATGTGTAAGAGCCCGACCATGCCCAGGAGTTGTCTGTAGAGGGGCGAGGACTTAGCCTTGATTTGCCTACCGAGCCAGGAGCGAGTGTAGTACCAGAGACTACAGCTCGCTCGTAGTGCCGGTATAGTAGAGTAACGTAATTTATCTGTCCTTGTGTTCTCTGCAGTCTTTTCCTGGGTTCTCGCTTTCGGTGCTGGGACTCGTTGTTCCTGTGACTTGGCCTGCTAGCTAGAACACATGGGGATGATGAGTGGGTTATATCTTTATTTTACTATGCATTGCAGCTCTCTTTAAGTTTATGTATGTAACACTTTACAATACACATTACTCACACACAAGACAACACTATTAATACTTTCATGTATCAATTAACTGCACTGTCGTTTTGCTGCTGTGTCCGGAGTTCTGTTGCGTAGGGCGCATACGGACTCAGAGGGGAGACAGAGTGAGAGAAGCGAAGTAGCCTATGCGGTAGTAGGCTACCGGCGCAGTACTGTTGCCTGCAACCTTTTAGTTATTCCAAGTATAGATTCATTCTTATAATAAGTGACTACTATTTATGTTCCTTCCATGTGTATTATTAGGTATCTACTGGATCATGAACATCTTGTATGCTACATGCTAGTGCATGTTAGTAGGGGACAGTTATTCTAGTGCACGCGCTTTCAAGTAGGCGTGTACATTTGTCATTTAGCATTTCACTGTCATACCTTTAGCCTGCTTCTATTCTACATTATTAGAGGCTTAATATTAACGTAGTTTCTTGAGTATTGCATTTCTTTAGTAATAACGTAACCTATAAATGTCTGAGGGAGTTTAGCCTCATAGCCTACCCCTGTTGTACACTTTCGCCGAGTTAAGGTACCTCGTTACCATAGACGATAACTCTGTAGGGCGTTGGTGCTTTTGTTGTCTGGAGCATATAGTATTTGGGACTGGAATCGAGCGTGTCGTTGTCACATAAGCCATTTCTGTCCTACGATCAAGAATCCCGAATATGTATTGCCGATCCAGCCGTAACACATCTTATCTGGCATGCGCTCCCCCTGAGTGTGGTGGATAAACGGCGGTCTACTGAACCTAACTGCGTCCTTAGTTCTGTATTAGTTACCTTAATTTCGAGATTAACTAAAAAATCCATCTCCCCATTCTCGTTTTACAGTACTAACCTGAGATCTAGTCCCGGGTGCCGCTAACAATATCAACAACAATAGCGCCCCCCATAACACCGCCCGCTTTACCAACACCGTCATCTTGCACACTTCTGCGGAGAGAAAAAATAATAATTAGGAGAAATGCATGTGTGCTTATTTTTTATTTTGGCCTGGAGGGCTTTGGAAGTTGTAAAGATCTACAAAGTATAAACACTCCTGGACATGGCTTTGGAAGTTGTAAAGATCTACAAAGTATAAACACTCCTGGACATGGCTTTGGAAGTTGTAAAGATCTACAAAGTATAAACACTCCTGGACATGGCTTTGGAAGTTGTAAAGATCTACAAAGTATAAACACTCCTGGACATGGCTTTGGAAGTTGTAAAGATCTACAAAGTATAAACACTCCTGGACATGGCTTTGGAAGTTGTAAAGATCTACAAAGTATAAACACTCCTGGAAATGGCTTTGGAAGTTGTAAAGATCTACAAAGTATAAACACTCCTGGACATGTGTGGGGGAGATGATACAGGTCTCCCTCGATATACAATTAGGTTACATTCCTGAAAGCCTGGTCTTAAATAGAAAAATCGTATAGCAAACAATAAAATTAATGGGGTAATTGGGAATGTATTCTGGGACCAGCCAAAACCCTAAAAAGTGTAAAAACCTATAACATCGTAAATCGGGGCATTGGATAGTGAGGGAGACCTGTATGACAAAACTCCATAGAGTACTGGTACTTAAGGAAGAGTGATGAAGGGGACCATGTAAAAACAACATATCCGGCCAAAACCCTCCTACCAGCTGATTGTTAAGGGGAGGTTTTTAGTTTGGGGTAGAATGTAGAGTCGGGCGTACCGCCAGCCTTGTTTACACTACACAGAGAGGCGGCAGACGTTTGCTATCATGTTCCCATCTATTTTGACTGCCTTTGGAAACAATAATATGTTGAGGGGGGGCTTTGCCCACCCTCAACCCCCATGACAAATTGTCATCATCATATATAGTGCCAGTAGGGGGCAAATAACTTAAAAAACTGCCGTCAAAATAGACGCGAACTTAACTATCCAACTCTAGCTCTTCCCAAGCTTTCTGGCATCTAGCCAAAAACCTCTCGAACAATTTCTCTTCCTCGTCTTTCCTCCCCTTTCCCACTCTGATGGCACAACCATCACTTCTTCCTCTGACAAAGCTAAACGCTTCGCTCAAACTTTTGCTAGAAACTCCACCTTGGATGATTCCGGTGCTATTCAGATGGAGATTTCTGAGAAAGGAGAAATGGATAGAATGTGTTCCACTGTAGAGTTTAGATAGTCAAAGAATTTGGGAAAGTTGGTAGAGTTAGGGGAAAGATAGACAGCACAGAAATATTTAGTAAGAGAATGACAGGAAAGTTTGAGCCATAAAGTTAAGAATTCAGAGGAGTCGAAATCGGGAACACTAGAGCAAGTGAGTTGTTGTGCACATATGCACAACATCCACCTTTGGCTTTGAAACTAGGATAGAGAAAGTAGGAGGATACAGAGAAGGGGCTGCTGGATGTTGCTACAGACACCTGAGTTTCGGTGAGGAAAAGAAGATCAGGTTTGTAGGAGGAGAGATGGTGTTCAACACCATGGGATATAATGGGGATGGATGTAGTTACCGGGTGTACCACTACCGACATACAACATAAATCATCTATAAATACTTATAATAAAATAAATACTTATAAATCTATAATAGCCTACTAGGGTAAGATTAGGAGTAGTGGGCGTACCACTACCGACATACAGCATAAATCATCTATAAAACATTGACCTAACCTAACCTAACCTAGTACTACTGTACATGAATACTGTACTAGGTTAGGTTAGGTTAGGCTAGGTTCATGTTTTATAGATGAGTTATGCTGTATGTTGGTAGTGGTACGCCCACTACTCCTAATCTTACCAATACTAGGTTAGGTTAGGTTGTTTGGTTAGGGTTGTTGTTGTTGTTGTTGTTCCCCAGGCTGTCTGGCCGAACAGCCCCAAGGTCTCAAGCAAGGCCAAGGCCATAAACGAGCGGGTAATGTATTTTTGTATCCAAAGGCAGTCAAAATAGACGGGAACATGATGGTGAGCGTTCGCGTAGTGTAAACAAGACGGGCGGTACACCCGGTAACTACATTCTTGCCATATAATGTTCTAAATGCGTACTATAGCTTTGTCATAGAGTATTAGTCACCACAATATATGTCTTTACCGCTACACTTACACTTTGTTACACTTTGTTGTATTCTGTCCGTTAGTGACACAGTTGAGCTGGGGCTCCACTGCGACCAGGCAGCTCCCTTTCTTGCACTCTCCATTCCAGAAGTCGATTGGAGTTGGCGCTGGGGTATCCTGGGGTTGGTGGCCGGTCCGGTATTTTGGCCAGCCACATGTCCAAGTGTTTCTTGAAGGTGTCTGGAGACACCCCAGTCATGGTTCCTGAGAGGGGCTGGTATACAGTTGAACAGTCTGGTTCCATTGTATGCAAAGCTGTGATGGATCAGGGATTTGATTTTTTGTGTTGATCCCGGCGTAGTCCTCACATAGCACAGCCTCCCTCGCCTTTGGTGTTGAGTCTCTTGGATGTTTGGATTTGGTACCTTTTTTTCCAAAATCTTCCAGACGTAGATAATGATGTATATCTCCCTACGTCTTTGAAGTGAGTACAGCTGCAGCTCCTTGAGTCTCTCCCAGTAGTTAAAGTGTTGAAACCCATGGATTTTACTGGTGAATGTCCTCTGGGTGGCTTCAACTTCTGTTATTTCTCCTACTTTTTGGGGAGACCAGGGCTGAGAGCAGTACTCCAGTCGTGGTAGGACCAGTGACTTCCACAGTGTTAACATACACCTCTCATTTCTTGTGTGGAAGGTTCTCAGGATCCAGCCTGCTATTTGTTTTGCCGTTGTTGTGGCTTTGGTAATATGCTGGGAAAAAGTGGCGTCACTGCTCATATTTACTCCCAAGTCCTTTACTGTGTCCTTGGCGGTAATTTCTTGCTGTCCACTTTTGTAGTTAGTGGCGTTTTGTAGTGCTCTCTTGTTCCCGTACCTTAGAAGCTCGAACTTGTCTCCGTTTAGGGCCATGTTGTTTTCTTCTGCCCACTTCAGGATTTTGTCCAAGTCTTGTAGTAGTTGTAGTTGTACAAGTTGTAGTAGCTGTGCATCATGTTGTGAGGTGATTTTCTTCAGGAGTCTGGTGTCGTCTGCAAACAATGAGGCTGTTGAGTGTTCCAGGTCCCTGTCGATGTCTCCTATCATGATGAGGAATAGGAGAGGTCCCAGTACTGATCCTTGTGGTACTCCGCTGATGACCCCACCTGCTTCTGATAGGCTTCCTTGAACCGTGACTCTTTGTTTTCTGTTGGTGATGAAACTGTGGAGCCATGTTCCAAGGTCTCCCCCTATTCCCAGTGATTTGAGTTTATGTAGAAGGATCCCATGGTCCACCTTGTCAAAAGCTTTGGCAAAATCTAGGTATATGACGTCTACATTTTCTCCGTCTTG
Source organism: Lithodes maja (assembly GCA_037953745.1). Taxonomy (NCBI): domain Eukaryota; kingdom Metazoa; phylum Arthropoda; class Malacostraca; order Decapoda; family Lithodidae; genus Lithodes; species Lithodes maja. The sequence goes on along the minus strand of JBAKBP010026467.1, from coordinate 24,409 downwards.
AATATCCTGTAGGATTTTGTCGTAGTGCGATAGTAGTTGTGAAAGGCAGGAGCGGCCTTGTCTAAAGCCATGTTGACCCTCGTTGAATGCCTCGTTATCTTCCAGGTAGCTGACCATCTTAACTCGTATTGTTCTTTCTATGATTTTAATAAGATGTGACGTCAGCACCACTAGTCTGTAATTTTTGGCTATGCCTTTACTACCCCCTTTGTGGATTGGTTGCATATTAAATTATTTTTCCTTAGACTTTGTGGGTTAAATAAGGGTGGAAGGAAAAATGGTGGCCATTTTGGATCAGGTGAGAACTAATATATACACTCGACCCTCGCAAATCCGGACTTCACCAATCCGGACTTTCAACAATCCGGACACAATCCGGAGTCCGGTCCGATCGTCCGGTAGTGCGTACCGTAACGCATACTTGTCCGAATACTTAAAATTTTGTCCGGTAGGTGGCTCTCGCGACGGGTGACGCCACCCGTTCCCGCCTAGTCATTCAAGCTTGTTTACAACCCGCCGTGCGACTACCTGGTTATTAAGGTGTTATTATCGACTTTCATTGCCAGCCACCATGCCCCCCAAGCCTCAAAAGACTGTCAAGCGGGTAAAGGTTACTCTGAGTGTAGAACAAAAGCTAGAACTGATAAGGAAGCTTGAGAATGGTCGTACAGTGCTCCAGGTTTGTGAGGAGTATGGGTGCAAGAAGCAAACCGTCTCCGATATACGTAAGACCAAGGACAAGTTAAAGAACTATGCTGCTAAATTTTGTGTCGAAGGCAATAAATCTAAAACTGGCAAAGCAAGACCAAGGAAAAATATGACCACAGCTGATCATTCCCAGCTAGATGCAGCTGTACTGAAGTGGTTTCTTCAGGAGAGGTCTAGTGGCGTAAATGTACGGGGCGTGGAGATTATGACCGCCGCAGTGAAGCTGGCTGAAAATTTAGGCCTAGCTAACTTTAAGGGTAGTGATGGTTGGTTATGGCGGTTTAGGAATCGACATGGATTGTTTAATGTTAAAACTCATGGGGAAAGTGGGAGGGCAGACAGTTCTGGGATAGAAGCTTTCCGTGCTCGTTTCCATAAGCTTGTGGAGGAAGAGAACCTAACCCTCTCTCAAGTATATAACGCCGATGAGACTGGATTTTACTGGCGTTCTATGCCCAAAAATACCCAGGTAACGAAGCATGAGGGGAAAACAAAAGGAAAGAAACTATCCAAGGAACGATTATCAGCCCTGTGTGGGGGAAATGCCAGTGGCACGCACCGTCTCAAGCTGGCGATTGTGGGAAAAAGCAAGAGGCCACATGCAATGAGGAACCTAGACATCGAAACAGAACTGCCAGCCAAGTATTACCACAGCAAGAAAGCCTGGTTCAACTGCGCTATTTTTACTGCATGGTTTTTCGAATACTTCGTGCCAGCTGTCCTGAGATATCAAGTGGAAGTTTTGGGCATCCCCAGAGACGAAGTGAAGGCAGTTCTATTGTTGGATAATGCCCCAGCCCACCCCAGCGCTGATATATTGGTCTCACCTGACGGGCGAATGAAAGTTGTGTACCTCCCGCCTAACACCACAGCACTTATCCAGCCCATGGACCAGGGCATTATTAGCGCCCTCAAGAGGAAATATACCAGGAAGTACCTCAATGAAGTCCTGGTGGTGCTGGAGGACGAGTCCGACTCAGTACAGGACACTCGTGGGGCACGCACACTGGCTAACATCAAAGCCTATAACATCCGCTCTGCTATTTGCAATCTTTGCTCTGCTTGGGATAGCCTACAAATTTCCACCTTAGCCAACTGTTGGAAACCATTCCTTCATGCCGATGATGATCCCAACGACTTCGAGGGGTTTGGTAATGATGCAGCTGCTGATTTCCACAACCTATTGAGGAATGCTGGGGAAAAGGATGTCACTGTGGAAGATGTTCAAGATTGGCTGGACGAGGCAGAGATAGTACCAGGGCATGAAATTTACACTCATGAACAGATCGCAGAACAGATCCAGAGCCAAGAAGCAGAAGAAGAGAGCAGTGACGAGGAAGAGGAACCAGTAAACCGACACAAACTATCGTCACTGAGGGCCAGTGTGGACGACCTGATTGCCTTCACTGAATACACTCCTGAGGTAGCGTCACACTACACCCAGCTACGTTTACTCAGGGAGGCAATCATACTGTGACGCATGTCGAGTATGAGCATGCTGTACAGAACGCCCAGTCAGGCCCCACTCTCGCTAGGATCGTCAGGGCAGGAACTTTGGCTGTAGTCTGTGTAGAGTTTCCTAACTCAGTTTATGTGAACCGTTGTACTATAAGTATTATCATTATGTATTTTGTTTTCTTCTAAGTCAACGAGTTCTATTTTATATCATTAGATATAAGTATTGTGTGTGGGACTTGTATGTAATGATGAGAGGAGAGATATTACGTGGCGGGGGGTCAGTGAGTGCGCCATGCGGGCCGGTAGGCCTAATTCCCTCCTCCCTTCCTCCCTTTCAGCGCGTGGGAAGTTCTTTGTCGATCCCAGATTGAGAGAGAATATGACGTCATGATTGCCAGTGGGCGGTCCTTAGTGTTGGCGATATGCTCGCTACAGGGCCGAGTATAAAAAGAGAGGTCCTCGCCACAATTCTTCAGAACTCATCAGGCAAAGCGACCTCTCATATCCCTTGCAACTATCCATATTCTTCCGACTGATGTGAACTTTCTCTACTCTCTGAACAGCCTATCTTCTCCTCTTCTCGTCCCTGTTTAACCTCCATGACCCCTTTGGTGCAGATTTAGTCAGCCAAAGTATTATCGCTTGAGTTCTCACGAGATAAGTGCCTGTTAGATAGCCTATTTTTGGAAGGGTTAACTAGAATAGGATTGATTGATGTTTGTTGCACTCGTATATGCATTTCCCTGTGTGCGATTATTCATGTTCCTGTTTTCTGCTGGTTTAGGCAATGCTAGACTGGGATAGGGTTTCTGAGTTGTGATTTCCTATGAGTACTAGGTTGCGGTTGAACCAGTACAATTGCAACGGAGACGTGGAACGCCTAGGTGGTCTTTCTGACTGTGTACCGTGGGAGTTTAGCACTGTGTTGCGAGTGAGGGCTTTTGCCTGTGCCACCCAACACTGTGCTATCTCATTTGCTTGACTTTGAGAGGATCGCCAGGAGAGAACCAGATACTAGTGATCTGGATCTCTCAAGAGAGCATCCCGTCAATTACCGTAATTTGGCCGCACAGTCTTAAGGACCTCGCTAGGCTACGAGCCGCTTGCTCAGCCATTGTCTCTTAACCTTAGATGTCCCAGCTAGACTTTGCTCGACCAGCAGATACAGTATAGTATTGAAGCTTCTCCTTATGTATATTATTGTTTAAGCACTATTGATTTCATGTGTGGCACGCTTAGCTACTTCAGAGATTAGTGGCCCACGAGCACAATCTTAGTAGGCTATTGCCAGTGCATTGTCGGAGTACTTCTTCTTAATGTTTGCCATATCCTATTGCTTATTCTTATAATTCTTCTTATGTCAATTTAAAGCCTTTAATTACCAGTGAGTTATTCATTAAATTGCTGTTCAAAATCCGATACTTACTTCTTACGAGTATTCGAGAAGCATCTAACTTTAACAGAAGATTCCTTGCTTAATGCTCGAGGACTATTGTTTAACGTAACGTAATAGTGCCGATCCGAAGTAGAGGGTGGAGGACTTCTTAAGTTCTTAGTTCAAGGGTGGATTACTTCGGCTTCGGCCAACACTATTCTTTAGTGTTGTAGTACTTTCTTCTTTGTTTGATTGTTGACCAGACTAGATAACTCCCGTCTTGTTATTAGTCTGTTGTGTGAAACGCTAGTACCGAGTTCTTGTATACCCCGTTATAGCAGATAGAACTCTGGAGGGTAGTGGCGTTTTTTGTTCGGCTGGCAGTACTCTGGGGTTGGGATCGTGTGTTTCCGTTGTGGCAGCGAGCCATACTCGAGTCCTGTGTAAGAGCCCTAGTGTACCCGAGTGCCCGGTCGTAACAAATGGCGACCTTGCTTAGGATTTTGTGAACAGTATAATTTTTTGCAGAGTTGTACAACATTTGTTTGTTCGTACTTTAGCGTACATATTGAAGAATATTTTTTTTTGTAAGGCAATTAGGAGAGCATTTAAGAGACTCCAGTTAATTTAGTAATTAGTGCTTGCATAAGGGAGTTTAACACTTTTGTCTCGAGAATTTTTTGGTGAACTTCAGTATGTCGTGCCCTAGTACTGACGAGGAGCGAGAGATGCTATTTGAGGAGGTGCCGTTAGTAACTAGTGAGGAGGATGCTAGACTTTTTGTGAGTAAGCAGTACCACGTGACGGAGGAGAGGCTGACTGGGGTGAATGTTTATGGCTTGCACCTGATAGCCAAGGTTTTGGGTCTATCCAATGTAGGAGGGATGTCCAAGGGGGAGCTGATTTCCTGGGTGTTGCGTGGGCGACATGGGGTTTCGGAGGAGAGGGCGTTTGGGGGGGTTCCTCCCCAGATCCCCTCTCACTCGACTCCCACAGTGCCGTCCACTCAGTTGCCGGAGGTTAGCACTCTCCCACAGAGGGATGAGCATTGGAAGATTGGAGTGCCCTCGGGCGGTGCGTATGGTGGTTCCCCAGTTCTTGCCCCCCCTCCTTCAGTAGTGGCAGCTCCCTCTTCCGGCCTGTCTCCTGAGATGATATTTAAACTCGAGCTTGCTAAAATTGAGTCTAGGAAGCAGGAGAAGGAGATTGAGGCTGAGGTTAGGAAGCAGGAGAATGAGACTAGGAGGCATGAGATTGAGGTTAGGAGGCACGAGGCTGAGCTTAGGTACGACTCAGAGAAGTATTGTGCTCAAATAGATTTAGATAAGACTCGTGCAGAGTCGACAGGGATTCGGATGGGCCGGGAGGGCCAAGTAAGAGAACAGTCCTTGTCTCACTTAGTCAAATTGGTGCCGGCATTTAGTGAAACTGAAGTCACAGAATTTTTTAATCGTTTTGAGAAGAAGTGTAGGGAGCATAATTGGCCTGAAGAGAAGTGGGCAGCTCTAGTCTCCTCAAGACTTACGGGTAAGGGTCTGAAGGCTTATGATGCACTGCCTTTAGAGTCTTGCATTGACTACCCAGTATTGAAGAGAGCTGTCCTACGGGCATACGAGTTGCAACCAGAAACATATCGATTGAAGTTTCGGGGTGTTACGAAGACTAGGGAGGCGACCTTTCTTGAACATGCCCGGGACTTAAAAGATGCACTTGCTAACTGGACACGTTCTGAGAAAGCTGAGACGGCCGAACAGTTGACTGAGCTGTTTCTGCTCGAGCAGTTTTATAAGTGTACTGGTGCAGATATGACTTTAACTATTAAAGAAAAGAACCCTAAAACTCTACAGGAGGCAGCTGAGATGGCTGACCTCCGGCTATCATTAATTCGTGGGTGCGGGTCTGCCCAGCGTAGTGAGGCAGGTAACAAGGGGCGTGACACCCCACCCCCCCGAGTTAGTGATATACATTATGCAAACAAGTACAAGAGCTATGATACCAAGACTGACCACAAGACTAACACCGTCCCATTTAAGAAGGGGCCGGGCCCTTCCCAGTACCAAGGGAAGCCCAGAGGGGAGTTGGAGTGTTATCTTTGTCATGAAAAGGGGCACTTTGCAAGAGTCTGTCCTAGCAAACCACCTACAGCAGCTGTGTCTTTGGCCTGCAACATTGGTGTGTCTCCGAAGTCTTCTGAGTTTGCCCGGGGCAGTTCGTCAGAGGCTGAGGCACAGCCAATGCAGAAACACCTGAGAGGCTCGAACCCTGCTCAGGATGTTTTTTGCGACCATAGAGGACGGGGTTGCGTGATGTGGGCGGGGCGCAAGCATGGAGTAGAGGTCTTGCGTGATACAGGTGCTTCCCAGACTCTGATGAACAATTTGACTGGCTACCCTATAAATGCGGCTCGGGTGGTAGTGGTGCAGGGTATTAATGCAACTCGGTCATACCCGCTGGTGCGGTTGGAGTTGGAGGTGGATGGTGTGGCACGTGAATTGGATGTTGGGATTGTGGAGAAACTGCCAGTGGAGGGCGTCGACCTTCTTCTCGGCAACGACTTTGCAATGCCCGCTTCTGAGGTTCTACCCTTAGTCGTTGCCGAGAGGCCGGCCGACGTGAGTGGGGGAGAACAAGAGTGTGTCGAGCGGTGCCAGGCACAACCCATGGCGTGTGCTGTCACCCGAGCTCGGGCAGCTAAAGTGTCACAGCCTAGTCCTCCGTCTTCAGACCAGCAGAGGAACGATCAACAGGAGGAGGCTAAAGCTGGAGTTGGTTTTAAGAGTTTTGACTCGGCGGCTCTCCTGGGTGATTCAGTATTGGCACCTATGTTAGAGTCTGGAGAGGCCCCAGGACCTGTCACAGCTAGTGAGGAGGTAGGGCCGGAAGAGACTCCGAGGCAGCAACGTTGCACACGGAGAGAAAAAAGGATTGCTCAGTTTGATATTGGGGAAGGATTTGGGTTGCTTCGGAAGCATCTAGACAGGTTGGTTCCCTCAGATATTTGTAAACTGCAGTTGGAGGATCCGGAAGTTCAGAAGTGTGGTAATGGTGCTGTCGAGATTAAACACGAGGACGGGGAAGCATGTCATGTGAACCTGTTGGAGGAGTTTGTGAGGCAACCACCTGAGCAGCCTACTGTCCCTGCGTTGGTCTGCCGCGGCCAAGGTGGAGAAGGAGAGGGGGGCAGTAGGGCACAGGTGGAGGAGAGTAGGATTGTTATGTCTCGGCGGAGCCGTGGGCGGGGGACACGAGTCTGGTGGCTGTGGAAGCGCTAGAGCACCTGCCTGAGCAGCAGTGTGCAGCACTCCAGCACCAGCTCGGTTCATACCCCACTGGTCGTGCCGAGCCCCTGAGTCTCACAACTCGGACGGTGCGAGATGTTCCGCGGGCAGGTCACGTGAATGTAAAAAGACCGTTAGCCTCGTTGTTTCGGTGGTTCAAGGTGGGCGACGAGGCTTTGGCATGGTTGCCAGGTCAGGGTCGACCCATGGCTGCCAAGGGTGGTGGTCAAAAGGAGGACATTGAGCAGATTGGTAAGGTCGGCTGTGGTATCGCAGTGCCCGGTCGTCGCATAGCCTCCCAATGCTGCTCTAGTCTAATGCAACAGCCCTACCATAGACCGACTGTATCTGGCCATGTCGCTGAAAGCGGTGATGCTGCGCAGGCAGATGTCGTCACAAGGAATGCGGGGGTGCGCATGTACGGTATCGGCGGGGAAGCCTTAGCAATAATGAACTGTGGGAGTGACTGCACGGGTGGTACTGATTGTCCCTCTCATGACCTGGCTGTTCTAGGGACGAAGGTGGAGAAGGAGGGAGACTACAGGTTAGAAGCTGCGGTCTCGGCTGGGTTGTGGGAGGGCACTAGGCATGTTGTTTGTGGAGACAGTGCAAGGCAGTTGTTTACTAGGCTATGGCAGTACTTTCGCATGTTTGTTGCTTCTCCAGGCCTGATGTACGGGGTAGAATCCGACATGCAGGCTGGAGATAGTGCAAGGCTCAGTTTAATTCCCTACCGTATAAATCCTGCTCGACAGCCTATGGTGCAAGCAGAGCTGGATTACGTGTGGACGAAGGATCTGAGGGATAAGGAATGTCGTGAGTGGTCGTTGCTTGTAACTTTGTCCGAGCGTGCTAAAGAGGTATGTGGTTTTGTTGTGGACGGGAGTACTTACCGGTGTAATGTTATGCCCTACGGACTTAAGAATGCACCAGCAACGTGTCAGAGCCTGATGAATGAAAGTGAAAAGGACAATGATGCGCTGGGGCATTTCGAGATCTATGTTCCAGCCTATGGTCCGGTCGGTGTAGTTTACCCAGATCATTACCCTCTCAAGATCTTGGACCCGTTTCACAATCGGAATATGAGGCTGACCAGGTGGTCACTAAGGTTATTGGTATATAACCTGGACATAAGCCATATTGCCGGTTGTGACAACGAGGTTGCATGTGGTCGTTCAGGGGTATATGATCCTGGGTAGATTGACACACGGGTAGCCTCCTGCTTTGGTTTGAGTTGTATTTTGCGCTTGGTGCTTGTTGGCTCGCGGTTGTAGCCCAGCGTATTGGGTCGTAAAGCAGGATTGTTGAGCGTTTGGTATAGAATAAAATAGGCTGCCCTTATAGTGCAGCCGGAAAAAAACATATTAAAATATAAAAATCATATAAAAACTCTTTCTTTTTGATGAAGATAATTGTATAAGTTTGTCATAGCCTATAAGGTTTGAGTAGTCCACGAACTATCAAACGGCTGAGCTGCTGTAAGCTCGCTCTGGGAGCATGATATTATGTCTTTTACTATTGTTGGGAGGAGTTATGAAATGTGAATTTTTTTTTATAAGATGTGTTTTAGTGATAAACTCAGCGTTGTTTTAGTGCCATGCGGTCGCTGGGTGTGAGGGGTTTGATGGGGTTCTGTATATCAGATTTTAGCTCAGGGTTGAGCAAGTAAAATCTTGGGGGAGGTGTGACGCATGTCGAGTATGAGCATGCTGTACAGAACGCCCAGTCAGGCCCCACTCTCGCTAGGATCGTCAGGGCAGGAACTTTGGCTGTAGTCTGTGTAGAGTTTCCTAACTCAGTTTATGTGAACCGTTGTACTATAAGTATTATCATTATGTATTTTGTTTTCTTCTAAGTCAACGAGTTCTATTTTATATCATTAGATATAAGTATTGTGTGTGGGACTTGTATGTAATGATGAGAGGAGAGATATTACGTGGCGGGGGGTCAGTGAGTGCGCCATGCGGGCCGGTAGGCCTAATTCCCTCCTCCCTTCCTCCCTTTCAGCGCGTGGGAAGTTCTTTGTCGATCCCAGATTGAGAGAGAATATGACGTCATGATTGCCAGTGGGCGGTCCTTAGTGTTGGCGATATGCTCGCTACAGGGCCGAGTATAAAAAGAGAGGTCCTCGCCACAATTCTTCAGAACTCATCAGGCAAAGCGACCTCTCATATCCCTTGCAACTATCCATATTCTTCCGACTGATGTGAACTTTCTCTACTCTCTGAACAGCCTATCTTCTCCTCTTCTCGTCCCTGTTTAACCTCCATGACCCCTTTGGTGCAGATTTAGTCAGCCAAAGTATTATCGCTTGAGTTCTCACGAGATAAGTGCCTGTTAGATAGCCTATTTTTGGAAGGGTTAACTAGAATAGGATTGATTGATGTTTGTTGCACTCGTATATGCATTTCCCTGTGTGCGATTATTCATGTTCCTGTTTTCTGCTGGTTTAGGCAATGCTAGACTGGGATAGGGTTTCTGAGTTGTGATTTCCTATGAGTACTAGGTTGCGGTTGAACCAGTACAATTGCAACGGAGACGTGGAACGCCTAGGTGGTCTTTCTGACTGTGTACCGTGGGAGTTTAGCACTGTGTTGCGAGTGAGGGCTTTTGCCTGTGCCACCCAACACTGTGCTATCTCATTTGCTTGACTTTGAGAGGATCGCCAGGAGAGAACCAGATACTAGTGATCTGGATCTCTCAAGAGAGCATCCCGTCAATTACCGTAATTTGGCCGCACAGTCTTAAGGACCTCGCTAGGCTACGAGCCGCTTGCTCAGCCATTGTCTCTTAACCTTAGATGTCCCAGCTAGACTTTGCTCGACCAGCAGATACAGTATAGTATTGAAGCTTCTCCTTATGTATATTATTGTTTAAGCACTATTGATTTCATGTGTGGCACGCTTAGCTACTTCAGAGATTAGTGGCCCACGAGCACAATCTTAGTAGGCTATTGCCAGTGCATTGTCGGAGTACTTCTTCTTAATGTTTGCCATATCCTATTGCTTATTCTTATAATTCTTCTTATGTCAATTTAAAGCCTTTAATTACCAGTGAGTTATTCATTAAATTGCTGTTCAAAATCCGATACTTACTTCTTACGAGTATTCGAGAAGCATCTAACTTTAACAGAAGATTCCTTGCTTGATGCTCGAGGACTATTGTTTAACGTAACGTAATAGTGCCGATCCGAAGTAGAGGGTGGAGGACTTCTTAAGTTCTTAGTTCAAGGGTGGATTACTTCGGCTTCGGCCAACACTATTCTTTAGTGTTGTAGTACTTTCTTCTTTGTTTGATTGTTGACCAGACTAGATAACTCCCGTCTTGTTATTAGTCTGTTGTGTGAAACGCTAGTACCGAGTTCTTGTATACCCCGTTATAGCAGATAGAACTCTGGAGGGTAGTGGCGTTTTTTGTTCGGCTGGCAGTACTCTGGGGTTGGGATCGTGTGTTTCCGTTGTGGCAGCGAGCCATACTCGAGTCCTGTGTAAGAGCCCTAGTGTACCCGAGTGCCCGGTCGTAACAATACTGAAGCAGCACCAAGTGGGTAGGCAGACGAAAATCCACTCTTTCTTTAGCCGGCCAGCCACAGCCACCCTAGCCACCACCCAGGAGCCTCAGCCGGGTCCCAGTAGTGCCACCACCCAGGAGCCTCAGCCAGGTCCCAGTAGTGCCACCACCCAGGAGCCTCAGCCGGGTCCCAGTAGTGCCCCCGACCATCGCCGGCCAGCCACCACCCAGGAGCCTCAGCCGGGTCCCAGTAGTGGATGTGGATGTGAGGTGGATGATCCGATGGTCGTGGATTCGACCTCGGATTCTGATTAACCCCCTTCAATCAACCCCTGTACATAGTGTAAATAGAAGATTTAGGATAAGGTGAGTACATTACGTAACTTTTATTTACTGCTAGGCTATTAATATTAATAATGTGTGTATTTTCTGAATCCGGACTTTTCCTGAATCCGGACAAGGCCCAGTCTCTTTTAGTCCGAATTTGCGAGGGTCGACTGTATATAATTTTTTTACCGTATTTCTAGTATTTTATCATATTCTATATCAATGCTGTCATGGCATAGTTGATTACAAATATATAACCTAAGCATATAGTATATGTTGTTAATTGTTTAATGCAATCATTGTATTGAAATGTGTATTGAACTTCTAGAGTTTTAGTTAATGTTTCATTTGTGTTCGGTACTTTGTTAATAGCTAAATTCTGTCAATTGATTAATTCAAGGAATCATTGATGTGTTGTGGTTGTTGTTGTTGTTCCCTAAGCTGCCTGGCCGAACAGCCCCGAGTCCCTGAGAAAGGCCATGGCCACGATCGGGCTTTCCCACAGAGCTCTCATTGAGTGTAGATTGTGTTGTTGGCGTAAGTGGTTGTGTGAAATGCAGTCTTCTATGATGTGTTTAATGGTATGGGGTGCTGTGTTACATCCCGGGCAGGCGTCGACAACAGAGTCATCCAATCTCTTCTGATAGCTCAGGAGAGCTGGATGGTGTCCGCATCTCAGCCTGGCCAGGTGGACTCTGTCCTCGCGAGGAAGGGAGGATTCGGAAGGATGGATTTTGGGAGGTCGTGCATGCAGCTGCGTGGTGTCTGTGAGTGAGTGGATGGATCGGTGAGAGATATGAGTATGGATGTGATTTTGGAAGTTGGTTCGGGGTGGGCAGGGAGGGAGAGAGGACAATAATTGTGTGTGATACCGTGTGCTGGGTGTTGTTTTGATATTTCTTGGTCTCTGTGGGTGTGTTGCCATGTAGTTTAGTGGGTGGTCTTGGTTCGTGGAGGCTGCTGCCAGGAATTGAGTGCCTCTCATGTCCAGATGGTCTTTGACTTTGAGGATTTTGGTTTCTTGATGTAGATGATCTGTGGGTGAAGTAGCTGTGCAGCCTGTAATGATCTTCAGGGCTTTGTTTTGAATAGTCTGTTAGGTCTTATGATGTGTTTCAGCTAGGTTAGAAGCCCAGGCAGGGCTTGCGTATTCCATCACTGATCTTATGTATTGTTTATATACTGTGGTGGTAGTTTCTTTGTTGTGTCCAAATTTTGTGTGAGCAAGTGACCTGAGGGCGTTAAGTCTGGGTGTCAGTTTCTTTTTAATGTTTGTGGTGTGCTGTTTGAATGTCATATGAGTATCATATGTTACTCCTAGGATTTTGGGTGTGTGTGTCTGTGTTAGGGGTGTGTTGTTTATGGTGAGTTGAGGGATGTATTCGTGTTCTCCTGTCCAACTTGTGAGCAGGGTTGCGGTGGATTTGGCTGGGGCTAGATTAAGTCTGTTTGTAGTGCACCAGCCATGTAGTGTGTTGAGATAGGGTTGAAGGAGATCTGTTGCTCTTTTTGGGTCATGGTGTGTGCATGTGAGTGTTATGTCATCTGCATAGGAGGCTAAGTTTATTTGGGGCGTATTGGGTGTAGTTATATCGTGCATGTACAGATTGAAGAGTGCGGGCGATAGGACGGATCCTTGTGGGACTCCGTTTGGAAAGTTTCTGATTTTAGATGACTGACCGGCAAAAGATACGTGTGTACATCTGCCTGCTAGGAAGTTGACCAGCCACCTTTTTGTGTTGTTGTGCATATTTGTGTTGTAGATTTTGTTTGTTAGGTTGTGGCGGGGTATGGCATCGAAGGCTTTACTAATGTCGAGTGTGGCTGATAGTGATCTGTGTGGTGGTCTAGCTGAGTTGATGCCGTCGAAAGCTCTTTGTGTAAGGTCTGTGAGAAGAGTATTTGTGGAGTGCAGTGGCCTAAAGCCATGTTGTGTTGGAGCTAGGGGTAGGTCAGGTGTAATTAGTTGTAATACTAGGCGTTCCATGACTTTGGAGGGGGAGCAAAGGAGTGTGATGGGGCGGTGCGAGGAGGGTAGCGTGGGGTCTTTGTTGGATTTGGGGAATGTGATGATGATACCATGCTTCCAAATGTCTGGTATTGTGTTGTGTGAATAGCTGTAGTTTGATATGTTAGTGAGTGCTTGTATGCCTTGTGGTCCCAGGTGTCTGAGGTGTATGTTGCTTATGTTGTCTAGGCCACAGGCGGGTGAGTGCTTGAGATTGTTGATGATATGCTTTGTCTGGTGATTGGTGAAGGGTGTATAGTCAGGGTCTGTGGGGAATTGTCTCTTACGTCGGATGACACGTCGGTCGTCTTTGTGAGGTTTTAGGTGGCTGACATGTGAAAAGGGATTGATGAGAGTGTTTGCTTGTTGTTTACATGAAGGAGTAGTCTGTTGTTGTGATTGCAGCATGTGATTGTGTTGTGTTGCTGTTGGAAAGTGTGATGCTGTTTAGTGTTTTGTAGTTTTTTGGGGTTTGTTCTGTGATCAAGTGTTTGTAGGAAGTTATTCCAATTTAGTTTTTGTTGTTCTTGTATTTTGTTGTTAGTTTGGGTGTTGAGTGCTTGAATTTGTTGTGTGATGTCTTGTGTGTGGGGTGCTGGGGAGTGTTTCAGTATGTCGCATTGTCTGATGAGGTTTTGAATTTCTGGTGTGAAGTTGGGGTTGTGTCTTTTTCTGTTACCTCTTGGAATGTGTTTCTTGTCAGCATTTTGGATAGTTTTATTGAGTATGTGTACAGCATTGTTGATGTTAGTGATGGGTGTACTGTTTAGAGTTGTGAAGTGTTGTTCTCTCATTTGTGAATGCTTCCCAGTTAGCTCTTTTATAATTGGTGTATGTGTGTTTGTGGCTAGCTGGGGTATGTGTTGTGGTATCATATTGTGGTTCTAATTAGCAATCACTTAACTAAATACTATATAAAGAATAGTTTCAGTGCTTCACTCATTGGTTCAATTATATATTTTATATTCATTGATATGTTGTGGTTTCATATTGTGGTTCTAATTAGCAATCACTTAACTAAATAGCCTACTATTATAAAGAATAGTTTCATTGCTTCGCTCATTGGTTCAATTATATACTTTATATTCATTGATGTGTTGTGGTTTCATATTGTGGTTCTAATTAGCAATCACTTAACTAAATACTATTATAAAGCATAGTTTCATTGTTTTGTTTATTGGTTCAATTATATAAATAGTTTTCTTTTTATCAGCGTTCCGTATGTTTGCTTCACGGAATCAGTATCATGGTTGTTGGATATAGAACTTTGTTTCATAAATCTAAGTATTTATTTTCAATGGAAGAAGTGAATGTCTGGTACCGGTATTTTGGAGACTTGATGTTCAGTATCTATCAGACCCTTATAGGAGCTAGACTTCCTCTCCCTTCCCAATTATCTCTAGGGGTGATTTTATTCATTGTGAAGCCATTATGATTTGTAAGAGTGCAGTGTAAATATTGTGTACAGTAATTTGCGTTTGATTTAATATAGTAATAATAAAATGCTGTGGTTTATCTATAACTGAAACCTCTTATTTAAATTTGTATGGAGAAAATAAGACCAAGATATAACAACAATGTAAGTAATGTTACTTAACCCCTTCAGACTCATATGACGCAGAAGTTGCCAGATTAGCAATAAGAAAAAGTTCTCTCACTCTTATAATTACCTCTCCAAAATTAGTTTTCTGCCCACAGCTAACTCAAACACAACTGCAGAGGTTGAAGTAACTAAACTAAAGGTTTCTAAATACCCCTGATGGTAACTAAGCTCAAAATCGCGTCATATGTCGGAGAGGGTTAAAGGACAGCTTTAATTTTTAAGTCAACAATCCGTAACAATGCTAATCCTGTGTGGGTCTGGGGGCGGCAGCCCCCAGGTTGTTGTTGTTGTTCCCTAAGTTGCCTGGCCGAACAGCCCCCAGGTTAGGTTAGGTGGTTACGGTAATGACAAAATATGGTTTTAGGGGGTATGTTTTAATATTGCAAAATATGCTAATGGGTAGCCTATAACTGAATTTGCAGAAGGAAAAACAGCTTAAAACACACTAATCAATAAAAGAACTGATAAGAAAAAGGATTATATGCCTAATACAAAAAACATATAGGCCTATGTGACCGAAAATCCAATTTGACCATTATTAGGCCTAGGCTACTTAGAACACTGGAAAATATTACCGAAACTACCACTAATTTTCCCATGGTTTTTCTTTTTGGTTTTAAGTAGTTTGCATAATTATACAGTAGCCTAGTTGAAATTACTGTAGTTACAATTCCCGGAAATTTTTATTTCTCCCATTATCCCACGATCTTAAAACACTCAGATGTAAATCATTTTCAGAGTAGATATAGGCCTACAATTTGTTTTGCCTTTGGATACAGGATGGGTTTAGGGGGGGGGGGGGGGGGGCTTTACCCCCCTCACCACTTATTATAATCAGCATCTATTTTAACGGTAAGGGGCTTAACCCTCTCAGTCATATGACGCAATTTTGAGCCTATTAGGGATACTTTAAAGCCTTTGTTACCATCAGGGGTACAGTATTTAGAAAACTTTAGTTTAGTTACTTCAACCTCTGCAGTTGTCTTTGAGTTAGCTATGGGCAGAAAACTAATTTTGGAGAGTTAATTATAAGAGAACTCTATTTCTTATTGCTAATCTGGCAACCTCTGCGCATGAAAGGGTTAATAAGAGTTTCACTGCCGTCAATAGGGCCTAGGGATTTTTTTTTTTTTTTTTTTACAATAGGCTAGGCCTACTTTAGCCTAGGCTAGGCTATATAGCCTAGTGGGTAAACCTGACTTTTTGGACCGACAGCGATTTCAGTAAGTTTTATTTTGTTTTTTGTATTTTTTCCTTCAGATATAGTGTTGTTTTATACTGAAGAGGAGCGGAAATGAGTATTTACCTATTATCCAACAATCTAAATACACACCCCTAGGCCCTATTAGACTATTTTTTTCTTTCTAGGCTATTAGCCTAACCTAACAACCTTACCTAACCTAACCTAACCTAACCTAGTATATGGGTGGGTGCTGCCGCCCCCACACCCCCGCTGGTTAGGTTATTTTTTTTTAATTTATTTTTTGCCATTAGCCTAACTTAACCTAACCTAACCTAGTATATGGGTGGGGGCTGCCACCCCCACACCCCCGCTGGTTGGGTACTGGCTGAAAAACTTATTGTTTTACAGTAGTGTAGGCCTATACATGTATTTTAGAATTTTGTTGTTTTCTCCCTTGTAATACATTTCCGCTCTTAATGCCATATATAGCAATGATGTATATGCTCTACCGGACCTATTAGGCCTAAACAGATCGATGAGCTAACTGTCGGTCCAAAACATCAGTATAACCGCCTAGTGCACATAAAATATATCTCTGGAGATTGAAACCCATTTTAATGATCTTTGCAACATCCTTATTCTATAATAGACCTAGCCTTCAAATATTGAGATATAATTAGTGGTAGTTTCGGTAATAGGCTAGGCCTAAGTAGGCTACCAGAAAACTTTATAGGCTAGGCTAGGGACTATATTGCAGAACATTAAAATTTAATATTATCCTTAGCCTAATAATATGGACTACGGAGTAGGGACCGTCTTATTGAATTGGTAATATGCTACTTCTTATTTGACACAATCTGCAACTTGCAATGTCTTCTAGATAATGATCACAGCCTTATGCTAAACTGCAGACTTGGAAAATGTCAAGATATTAGCCTATGTTAGATTTAAAGATCTGTATGTCCAATAAACCTTTAAACATCAACTTCTTGTAACTATTAGGTATAGCCTAGTAGAAGACCCCAACACCGCCTTACCAACATAAATAAATCACATTATATCAGGCCCGGTAAGGTAGAGTATTGCGGGAAGGCCACGTAATGTTGTGATGCAGTGTCAGAGGAGACTCGATTATATCTAGCAACTCCCGCTATATATGAGCAAGTTGGCTATATATTTGCCAAGTGGAATAATTGCTTCCAAATTAGTATTATATAACTCAATTTATTCTTCTACGCCGTTCAATGACTTTAGATTATTCTCTACGTGTTTGAATGGCATAAATTAGCCAGTGAAGCTATAATTTAGCAAAAGGTGCTGTATTCCGCCCAAAATTCGTCTGTCAGATATGTTTTTGCCTTCATTTGTCACAATAAAGTCATGATAAAGTGTAGTGCTTTATTATGCAAGACCAGAAAGGCTCAAAATAGACCCCTTGTGATATTTGGAAAAAATAAATAATCACGCTCTTGGGTAGTTGGGTTCCGGATACAGTGGCTTGGGTGATTCCAGCCAATCAGAGGCTAGCAGAGATAAAGCTCAGTTACACGAGCGACTTTTCCCGGCAACAATAGATCATCAACATTATTTGGAAAACAAGTTGGTAGTGTTAATTAATTAAAACTAGTAAATACATTAATTATAGATAGCTTTAATAGTTTATATGTGAAAAACTTGCAAATGAAAAGCTAGTAAATAAAAACTTGAGGGGGACAATAGCTGAAGAAGCCGCTTGTATGACTGCGTAAGTACTCTAACGCCACGAGGCCCAATCAGATTCAAGTTTTTCAACCAAACTCTCCTTTAACCAATAAGAATCCGCGTG
The DNA here is from genome assembly GCA_037953745.1 of Lithodes maja. Classification (NCBI taxonomy): domain Eukaryota; kingdom Metazoa; phylum Arthropoda; class Malacostraca; order Decapoda; family Lithodidae; genus Lithodes; species Lithodes maja. Next base: position 7,134 of record JBAKBP010026467.1, on the reverse strand, counting down.
TGCCAAGCATTCCTAGTAAAATTTGCCAATGGGAGCGCGAGATTCATGAAGTCTAGGTAAATTATATTTCCTAAGCTAATCAGCGCTCGGTATACAAGTCATCTGGGGTAAACAGCATTCTCTGAGCCAGTAAAAACGCGCGAAACATAACGTTGGGCGGGGCTAAAAACGCTGGGGACGACGCGGCGCCATATTGGGTGTTTGTGCGCGGGAAAAGGGCAGTCGCGGTCGGAATTTCGTTATTTTAAGTCGTTTTTAGGCGGTCCCAAGGGCGGCTCAAGCACCATGAGTGAAATGATGGACCCCAGCAAGATGAAGGTGGCGGAGTTAAGGTCTGAACTGCAGGAGAGAGGCCTGGACACCAAGGGCAACAAGCCGGTCTTGGTGGAACGTCTGAGGGAGGCGCTGGAGACGGAGGCAACCGATGGTGGTAATGACCGCTCTAAATGAGTTTTGACGTTTTTATAGGCCAATTCATATGTGCTTTTGTGCTTTTTGTGATATGTGATTTGTGCTGTATTCTACTTAGACTTATCTTATATAGGGCGATATACGATGAATTGCGCAGGTCTAACTACGCGTGTTACCATGTTGGGTACGATCAGGGTACATGTAACACGCTCATACTTTGGTTGCTTCCATGACCTTTTTTTTTTGTCCCAAAGGTCAATGCCCTCCTTATCCTATGTTATTTTAGGTAAATCTTTAGGCGTACATTTGTTCCACCTGAATATAGCCTTATTGTCTAGCCTAGGCTAATATGATTAGCCTAGCCTATGATGAAATTTGCGAAAGTAACTGTACCTTTGGGCTACGGCGCTAGGCTACCCTAATTTAATTATTTATTTATTTTCCTGTACCTTAGGCTATACACTACAGTATGGGGCTATTGGGGGTACTTTTCACCGAAACTACCACTAATTATTCCTCAATTTTTAAAGTCTATTATAACATAAGAACATAAGAAAATGGGAGTCTGCAGAAAGCCGATTGGCCCAAGCAAGGCAGATCCCTGTCCCACACAACCCCAATTACAAAGCCCAATTATAGGCTCAACACTCTAATACCCTGAGGATCATCTTACCAAAACGGTTAGAGATTAACGCAGGATTACGGGGGTCTGCAGAGAGCTGATTGGCCCAACCCTGCTGATCCCCCTTCACACCCAACCCTTCTCGTCCATATGCTTATCCAATTTTATCTTAAAGCTCCCTATCGTTTTTAATCCCACTATAGCACCTGGTAGTCCATTCCACCCATCTACAACTCTGTTACCAAACCAATATTTGCCTATATCTTTTCTGAAACTAAATTTATCTAATTTGAAACCATTGGTAAGAGTTCTTTCGCTATCACTGAGCTTTAGTACATTTGTCATGTTCCCTTTGTTAATCCCACTAACCCACTTGAACACCTCTATCATATCCCCTCTAACTCTGCGTCTCTCTAACGAATGTAAGCCTAATTTCTTCAACCTTTCTTTATACGGAAGATTTCTAATATTATGGATCATTTTTGTCATTCTACGTTGTACTCTCTCCAATGAATCTATGTCCATTCTGTAATAAGGACACCAGAATTGAACAGCATAATCCATATGGGGTCTCACTAATGACAAGTAAAGTTTTAAGATAACATCAGCAGTTCTGTTACTCACACTCCTAGAGATGAACCCGAGAATCCTGTTTGCCTTGTTTCGAACGCTTATACACTGTTGTCTAGGCTTCAAATCATTGCTAACAAACACACCTAGATCTTTCTCACAATTCGAGTTTTCTAATTCCACATTAGCTAGTTTATATTTAACATTTGTATGCATCTTCCCTATCTTTAATACCTTGCATTTGTCAATGTTAAACTTCATCTGCCAATTTACTGACCATTCGTGTAAGGTATCTAGATCCCTTTGGAGGCACTCTATATCTCTATCTGAATCAATTGTTCTCCCCATTTTGGTATCGTCTGCAAATTTACTTATCCTACTAGTTATACCTAAATCTAGGTCATTTATGTATATAACAAACAACAGAGGACCTAATACAGATCCCTGGGGGACACCACTTTTGACTGCTCCCCATTCTGACTTCGTACCATTTATGCTGACTCTCTGCTTCCTACCAATTAGCCATGACCTAATCCATCCCAACAACGCCCCACCTATTCCATGCGCCTCAACCTTTCTCATCAATCTCTCATGGGGGACTCTGTCGAAAGCTTTACTGAAATCTAAATATATTATATCATATGACTTGTCATTATCTACTGCTTCATATACCTCTGAGAAAAAACTAACCAAATTAGTAAGGCAAGAACGTCCCTGAGTGAATCTATGCTGAGAAGAATTTATTAAATTAAATGTATCTAAGTGGTTTCTAATTTTACTAGCAATAATTGACTCTAGTAGCTTTCCTATGATTGATGTAAGACTAATGGGACGGTAATTGGATGCTATTGATTTGTCACCTTTTTTGAAGATCGGAACTACGTTTGCAAGCTTCCAAGCTTCTGGAACTATACCTGTCTCCAATGACTTGTTAAATAAAAATGTTAATGGGTAACTTAACTCATCCCTACATTCTTTTAATACTCTAGCATATACCTCATCAGGACCAGGCGATTTATGAGGTTTCAGTCTGTCAATTTCCTTAAGCACATCATTTCTACTTATAGTAACCGTACTTAACCTATTTTCTATACTATCGCTATATACCTTACGGACTTCTGGAAACTGTGCCAAATTTTCATTAGTGAAAACGGAAAGAAATTGACTATTTAATGTACTGCACATTTCTAAATCATTTTCTGTCATTTCTCCTATCGAAGTTTTAAGGGGACCAATTACATCTCTAACCTTGGATTTATATAGTTGGTAAAAAGCTTTAGGATTATTTTTTGAGTCATTGGCAACCTTGATTTCATAATTTCTTTTTTCTTTCCTAATATCCTTTTTTACCTGTCTTGATAGATTCTGATAGTAAGCAAGTAGGTGAATTTCGCCTTTCCTAATCTTTCTATATATTCCTCTCTTTTGTCCTAGAAGATCTAATAGTCTATTATTCATCCATTTGGGTTGGTTCTGTGTTGATCTAAATTTTCTTTTGGGGATGTATTTATTTTGTGCATTGAATACTGACTTGATAAAATTATCGTATGTATCTACCAAGGTTGACGTCTCTTCCTGACTTAAGATGACAGGTGCCTGAGAAGGGGTACACTCATTTGGACACCTGGATCGACTTAATTTTTTGACCATAGGGTCGGCTAATAGGGCTCTTCTTAACCCACCATAATTGGCTTTTCTAAAGTCAGGTATTAATGTTGTATTCTCTCTGGTATTACCTTTCCATTGTACAGTAAACTTCCGTTAATCCGAAGGGCAGGGGACCGGCCCTCGTTCGGATTAGTGGTTTTTTCGGATTATCGGACTTTACCCCTATGAACCTGTGTATGACGAAAACATAGAGACATTAGGCCACCCAAATGACACAATGGTGCACACACACATATCATATGTTCATGAAATCACTTCAAAAGTTTACCATTGTCATTGTAGCCTATTACCTACTTCAAAACATCAGATTAATGGTCAAAGGAATCTACTGATATAAACGTCTTCTTCTTCTTCCGTCTACTAGCAAGTTTGTCTTGCTCTTTAAGATCAGATGTGGTTCGGGAAGTAATGCCTTAACAACGGCACCTCCCTGAGAAGTTCTTGTAATTTTACATCCAAAGGTGCATTTTCAAGCTCAAGACTGATTCATTCAGTCTTGAGCTTGAAAATGCACCTTTGGATGTAAAATTACAAGAACTTCTCAGGGAGGTGCCGTTGTTAAGGCATTACTTCCCGAACCACATCTGATCTTAAAGAGCAAGACAAACTTGCTAGTAGACGGAAGAAGAAGAAGACGTTTATATCAGCAGATTCCTTTGACCATTAATCTGAATGTTTTGAAGTAGGTAATAGGCTACAATGACAATGGTAAACTTTTAAAGTGAATTCATGAACATATGATATGTGTGTGCTCCATTATGTGTCATTTGAGTGGCCTAATGCCTCAAAAAGGGGATTTGGGACTTCTTGAAATTCGGACCATCGGGAGAATTCGGATTTGGCCTCAAATTGAAAAATTCGGACTATTGGGAGATTCGAATCATCGGTCGTCGGATTAACGGAAGTTTACTGTATATTAAAATACACAGAATTGTGGTCACTATTTCCTAGGTGGTCCCCTATCTCTACATTATTTACCATATGTTCATTGTTACTGAAAACTAATCGAGAATATTATTACCTCTAGTCGGCGTATCTATGAATTGAAATAAAAAACTATCTTGTACTACCTCTATAAACTCCTCAGAATCAGAGTCTCCTATTTGATGCTGCCAATCTATATTCGGAAAATTAAAATCCCCCATAATGCACACATTGCTAAACCTTGATGCCATTTTAATTTCCTCCCATAATGACGTTCCGTCATTTCTACTCATATTTGGCGGTCTATACATAACTCCAATAACTATGGTCTCACTACCTTCGTTAACCTCTACCCAAACACTTTCATTATCGTTATTTAGTCTAATACCTGATTTAATACAGATTTTTAATGTACTCCTGACAAACACTGCTATACCGCCACCCCTCTTACTTGTTCGGTCATATTTAACAAACTATATCCTGGTATATCAAATTCTGCTAAAAAATGCCTGGTTTCTGTATTAATCCACGTTTCAGTTAGCGCTATTATGTCTATATTTTCTTTGCTAACAAGGGCTCTAAGTTCGTTCATTTTGTTACATAGACTCCTACAGTTTGTGTAATATACTCTCAATTTACTTCTTTTCTTTATACCTAATTTACCTTTATTTCTAACGACATTTCCATCTTCCGTTGCACCATCACTACTATCATTTGCATTATAGTCATCATTTTTAGCATGAGACTGAATATCCTTATCGCTTTCGCCTGACGCTAAAATTGTTCCATTAAAACCTCTCATTTACACTCTCAATATTTCTGTTCAAAACCCCACAACCACCCTATCTAAAGAACTAGCTAATGTAGAAACCCCTAACCGTGAAAGATGAACCCCATCCCTTGCGTACATCCCATCTCTCCCATAGAAACTATCCCAGTTATCAATGAATGGTATTGCTTTTTCTTTGCAATATTTCTCCAAACGGCAATTGACACCAATCGCCCTGGATGTCCATTCCTTGGGAACTCCTCTTCTGGGTAAGATACAATGTACTACAGGGATCCCTCCCTTCATCCTAACTTTATCTAACACATCCCGATACTGCTGCAGCAGTTCCTCACTTCTACCCTTACCAACATCGTTACTCCCGGTACTGAGACAGATAATGGGGTTATCTCCACTATCTTCCAAGATGTGGTCCATCTTCTCTAAAACCCTCCCAACTCCATGGCCAGGCAGACACACAACCTTCCTAAGTTTAGTGCGGGTAGCCCTAACTAAATGTCTTACCATGGAGTCGCCCACAATCGACACAGACTTATAGAATAAGGATGTTGCAAAGATCATATTAAAATGTGTTTCAACCTCCGGAGATACATTTTATGTGCACTATATAAAGTAGTCCTACTGTCCCTATTGACGGCAGGTGAAATTCTTGGTTCAATGTTATTTTAATGCCACAAATTTTGTTGATATATTTGAAGATAAATATTGAATCTATATGCTCTAAAGATCATAATAAAATTTGGGAAAAACTAAATAAGATGGTCACCAATTTTCCCATGAATTTTTATTTTTCCTGTTAGTTTTCATCAATATATACAGGGTGTCAAACGACACTGTTTTTTTGAGTGATAACGCAATTGAACTTTTTGTATAACGATAACAGAAACTCTCACAACCCTTTTTTTTTTTTTTTTTAACCCTCCAGCCCCGGTTATGTATTATATATATATTCCTCGAACCCGGGTGTTTTGGCCGAAAACGTCTAGGCTAGGCTACCGTATATTCGTTAATCAGACTGCTTACCGCATTCCCGCGCATCCCCAAGCGTAGCTGTGTTATTTACCTGTAAAATGGCATTAAGTAGAGCTCTCTAAGTCAACTGGGTGAGCTGTGATGATGATTTCATTGGAGATAACTTTATGGCCAAACCAGCCACTTTACACCACTTTTCGATACTGAACAACAACATACAGGCACACAAGAACAAGCGACGCTCTCCTTCTTGTGGCCGGAGATGCGGAGCGTCGGTCCAGCCGGCTGTTGTTTACATGCGTCGGACCGACGCCTCGCACAGCAAGCTCACAGGCTGTGACGTCATGGGTGCATAAGAGGCCTTCCGGGTACCTGGTACATGCTTTTTTATGGGCGTACCTGAGGTCATCCGGGAACCAAGGGTTAAAGAGAAACAAAAGTAGCTACCGTTGACATAATTTTGGTCTCCATATTTTCCATCTTGATTGCTTTTAGATTGCAGGAAATGCTGTTTAGACACCTAAATTCTCAAAAAAAATCCGGGGGGCATGCCCCGGAGGGCCCTGGACCTCCCTAGAGCTCGCGCCTTCGCCGCTCCGTCGCGCTATAAAAACAAAATAATAACCCATAATGATAACCCAAATCATATTTTGTGGATTGACACCCTGATATTATATAGTGTTTGGAAATAATTGCAACCAATAGCCCGCCAAATGAAGACAAGAAAATCGATAATGCAACGACCTTCTTTGACAACGCTCCAGGGACACCACATCAACTCTCCTCGGTAACAGTATCAACAGAGGACATAATAGCAGCCATCGACAAGATTGGACCAAACTCTGCGGCAGGACCAGACGGCTTTCATGCCCAACTGCTAAAAAACTGCAAACATCAGCTAGCCTTGCCTCTAAAACTGCTGTGGAGCAAGTCCCTCCAAACTGGATATGTACCACAATCCCTAAAAGAAGGTACTGTCACACCAATACACAAAGGGGGCAGTAAAGGCATAGCCAAAAATTACAGACCAGTGGTGCTGACGTCACATCTTATTAAAATCATAGAAAGAACAATACGAGCTAAGATGGTCAGCTACCTGGAAGATAACGAGGCATTCAACGAGGGTCAACATGGCTTTAGACAAGGCCGCTCGTGCCTTTCACAACTACTATCACACTAC
>JBAKBP010026466.1:0-31653 GCA_037953745.1 Lithodes maja | reverse complement strand
TATATATATAGGGTGTTTCAAAAATACCTTTCACAACTTTCAGAATGAATAGACCTAGCAATAATAAATATACTTTACTATGTGGCGGTTTTGGAAATATCTCATATTTACCGGGATAATACACATTTTAGTTTAGATAGTAAACTCTAGGGGATGAATCCAATCAGTAGATTACCATCACCTCAACTACTATATTTTGTACTTGGCAGCAAAAAACCCACATGCAGCAACAACAAGGGGACATCAGGAACGTTTTTTTATAAATGTTTGGGCCGGTATTCTTGGTGACCATCTAATCTGACCTTTTCTGCTACCACAACAACTTACAGGCAATGTGTACACCTTGTTTCTTCAGGGTGACTTACCCATAATACTTGAAGATGTGCCTCTCAGAACACGTAGACAAATGTGGTTCATGCATGATGGGGCTCCAGCTCACTTTGCGGGAGGTACGTGGGATTTCCTTACTGTTATGTACCCCGATAAGTGGATAGGCCGTGGTGGTCCCATCGCCTAGCCACCTAGATCACCGGAGCTAACTCCACTTGACTTTTATCTTTAGGGATACTTGAAGAGCAGGGTGTATGCTACACAAATCAACACACGTCAGCAACTGTGGCAACAAGTTCAAGAGGCTTACAGAGAAGTAAGAAACACACCAAGGGTACCTGAATGTGTACGACAGTCTCTTATAGACAGTCTCTTATACGCCGAGCCCAAGCCTGTATCAACATGGGAGGGAGAAACTTCAGGCACCTATTGTAAATACTGTAAAATATATTGATGTTAAAATATTTATGACAAAATATAGTAATTGAAGTGATGGTAGTCTACTGATTGATTTCATCTCTTCGACTTTCCTATTTATACTAAAATGTGTAATATCCCTTTAAATATTATAAGATATTTCCAAAACCGTCACATAGTAAAGTATATTTATTATTGGTAGGTCTATTCATTCTGAAGTTTATGAAAGGTATTTTTGAAACACCCTGTATATGTATGTATATATTTATTGTTTTGTTCTTTTAACACATTGTTTCTAATCCGTACCTAACAATATATATTTGTTTTTCCAATCATAGCTTTTGTTTTGCCTATAATTATGATTTACACCTTCAGACTTGTTCTTATATATATGTTCGTTTTTCCATAACAAACTTTTGTTCATTAAAAAATATCTCTTCTCAAATGGCTTCCCCCTCAATTTCACTGATACATATATAGGTAAACAGTTATCGCTATTATTGCCTCCACAAATTACAAATTCGCCTACAGTAGTGAATTTTCCACTGATATAAGTTAGGCAAGATTGATTTATTTACTCATGTATTATTATTATTTGAAATAACAGGAACTGTAGTAAGTACTTCACTATCGACCAATCTAATTACACACGGGGAAACGGTTGCAAAATTATTGGTAAATCTTTTAACTCGCACGAATCTAAGAATTTCTTCTTCAATCGAGTTGTCAACTTGTGGAATGGGCTTCCCCGAAACGTTATAGACTGCATCACCGTTGATTCATTTAAACTCCGCCTAGACAAATATCTCGCATCAAACCCGCGACTGACTGCGTTTGTAAATGAATAACTTTATTTTATCCCCCCCTCAGTTACTAACCCATCTGTCCTCTACTAACTTCCTAATCCTGCCACGGACATTAGTTCCAGGGCAGTAATTCCCTTTCCAATGTTCCCTTACCCACTCTAAACCACTGTTTGGACACTTGATCCTCAGTGTTTTGGAGGACAAGCAACCTAGAAGGGTCACTAGATCTGTTGTTGCTTGATTTCCTTTGTACTCCTCTGTACTTAACCTTTTCAACTACCACAGATCCTAAACTGCATAAAATCGTCTAAATATAGCTAGAATACAAAATAACAGACGTCACCGGTACAGAAAGGGTTAAGAACTGGTTCAGATTCAAGGATGAGATTCCTGATTTCCCACAGTCGTCGGTCATTTATCAGTGCATGTGTATGATATGAAAGTCTCGGTACATTGGTGAGACAAGTAGGCAACTCAGGACTCGAAAACGTGAACACCACGGGCGTTCATTTAGAACTGGACAATATCTTTCCAAACCTTCGTTCTCTGCTATCCATAAGCATGCACATTCTGAGGACCATCCCTTACACGACACTCAGTTTAAAATCTTGTCCAATCATAGCTCTGAATAAGAACTACGAATATGTGTAACTCTACACACTTACTTAGTCAAACCCGAATTTGATAAAAAATATTCCCCTTGCGATTTACTGTTTCGAATAAATTATAACAACCTGCATTAATTTTGTGTTCAAGTATTGTTTTGTTTCTTGTCTTTTAACGTTAACGTTTACCTTTAATTATTTTTACTAAATTTACCAAAGCTTCTAAACTACGTTCACCCATGTATTTTTTTTCCATAAGACCCATATGTATTTAAATCATCCATACATAATGTTAGTCACAATGTTCCGCTTCATCATATAATTTTGGCTATATTATAATTATAGACCTAAAGAAAAAAACTGCGATTCTCGAAACTTGGTACAAGATGGTTATATTAATTTCTGTGTTGGTACTTCTATTCATTATCAAGCTACGCTTTCCAAATAATATATATATATATACGGATATATATGTATATATATATTTATACAGTATATTATTTTTATTAATCTCACCACCACACCCCCAATGAAATTAATTAAAGTATATATGATCCACCGGGATTCGAACCCGGGTTATCACACACATATTTTTGCCACCTTAACCATTACACCACCAGGACGGTTAAAGGTTTATGCACATTTATACATTTTCCTAATTGTCATAGGCCACCCCACCCGTGACTGTACGTGTCTTAAGATTGATGGATAATAGGTTGCTATGTGTTCCCTGCATGGTTCATATCTCAAAACACCAACATACATTTTATTTCAATAAATAAATACAAATTAATAAATAAAACACGAGAATATAAACATAAGAAGAGAAGAGACATAGAAAAATAGGACCCGGACTTAAAAAACAAATCTGTGTACCAGCAACCCTAACGTAATCACCTTGTTTTCTACAACTCTATAGCTGTAAGTTTGTTGATCCTGTAATTATTCCAATTGTCTAACTAAGGCAATGTGAGCACAAGGGGTTTGGAGGAACTGACCTTGGATGAATTTTCGTAATGTTTATTATCCACAATAATACATCTATTGTGGGGGATAATATGGCCAAAGGTTATCTCTTACCACACCAATCGAAATATTAAATTAATCAACCTAAATAAAAATAAAGTCTGAGATCGCCTACCTTATGGTATGAACTATGGTAGCCTATCTCTCAGAATGCCCTAACTAAACATTGTATAAATGGCCATATATATCAATGACTTAGCTATAACTAGGGTCCTGGTTTAGTTCAGAGGATTCCGGCTTCGGTAGATAAGGGTTATAGGTCAGGACTCCGGGCCGGGCATGGGAATTGTGGTGGAGGAGATCACGGGACACGTCTCTACCGTTCAGATGTTTACTAGCGTCTGATCGGAACTTCAATTTCCGACTCTTAAATAAACTATATATTAATTCGTTACCAAGGGTCCATTCCCTCTTCACGAAATCATATAAGTAATTATCAGCATTTAAATTATATAATTATAAAGGTGAACATCGTTTCACAACGATTTAGTGAACATAATATCAAGATATTAACGACCCTAAAGCAAACGGTGGATCGCGTATGCGGTCGCGGGAATATTTAAACTGATCCTCTTTACAGTTCTTCTAAACTTATTTCTACAAGGTTTTATAACTAAATTAACTTGATCAAGGTAATCTTATACAGTACTAAATTACCTAACATTAACACCTTACGAGCGGCCTATGCGGTTTATTTATATGTACCGCCCAGCGGGGTGTTTTTAGCCAAAATAGGGCTGTTTACGTGATCATTTTCATGCCTAAATAAGACCCAGAACGTAAAACAACTATCTATCCCTGAAAGGGCATAAACAGAGCTTTCGAATGACACCATAACGATCCTTTTATGATGGCTAGTTTTCTTGCAATAACCGTGCAACGCGAGTGCAAAAAGCATGTAATTAGGCACTTTCCCCATACAATTCCGTATATAGCGAGTGAGAGAGGGAGGGAGGAGGTGGGATTCATGTCAGTAGGTTCGCCGCGGTGGTCGGGAGCAGTCATACGCTCGCTACTCTCCTGCCACCACTTGTCTCTCTCTCTCAGCCACATTACGTGCTGAAATTGCCACACGATATATGTCGAGCGCCGCCACATAGTCCAGCTTTATTTAACTCGACTTATGTTGCGCGCCGCTAATTAAGGGTTAATTAATCTCTACAATATATACAATCACCGGGTTCTGGTAGGAAATTGTTCACTCTAGTGAGGTTACCCTATCGGAAGGTTGTTGCCAACATTCCCCAGATACCGGTGTAGTCAATTTATTTCTCACATCTATGTAGATGAAAAGTAACTAATGTATAAGTTATTTTGGGGTGTACTGTACATGTAACCTGAATGATTATTCTGAAATATAGATTACTAGGTTATTATTGGGTGAGCGCTGGTCCTATTTAGAGTGAGGTTGGCATCCTCTACCCAACCTTAACCGTTTTTGTCACTTTTACTGTCCTACTTTTCCTTCTGAGAGCAGGAGCCTAGGAATCCCCATCCCCTTGTAAACTTGTTCGAGACAGAGGGCGAGGGAACGCGAAAGTGGTCCCGGACCCAAAGAATTGAAACTTTACTGGTTTCTGTTTGGGCTCTGTCTCGAGTTGGCCACCCCCAGCAATGGGGTATGTGCCTGAGTATTTATACATACATACAAAGGTTAATATATGCACATTTAGCACTTATGTATATTCTGAATCACTGGTAATGTATAGATTATTATTCACTTGGTGACTTGTAACTGAATCACATGAATCATCGTTATCTACAGGGCTATATTATTCCTTGGCAGCTACGGATCTCCAGGGGGAAGCTGGCTTGCTGAGGTTTAGCTGGTGTCAGTGTGACACCAAATGTGACGCCATCCATTGTCAACATTAACACCTTTGTGTTGTTCCTGGGTCATGTGAATCCTGCCATCTAAGCTTGAATAGTTTTGGTTAACTCTGAGTCAAGCCATAACATATACTGTATATAGTAGAGTTGCACCTGTAGAGTCACGACTATATTACAGTACATAGTACATTCTGGTCACATAATATGTATAATCTCACTAGACTAATACATATGATTAAAGGTAAGTAGTATGCATACTTATTGTAATGAATATATTATGCAGGCGTGGTTGTTAAACCGATCAGCCACGTCTACAATATTCAGGATATAGGTTAGCGGAAGCTTTTCTAGGTAGCGAAGTTAACCTTAATATGCTAATAGGTGCAGACTACTACTACGACATAGTGTAGCCAGGGTATAAGAGGGAGGGGAATCTTATTAATATTATGTTCACCAACTTTGGGTTACACGTCATACCGAGATTGGGTAGCCAGCACAAATGTTGATGTGGTAATAGTATTGAAAGTTTCAGTTAACAGCACAAGTGAGATACTACAGAATAATGAAATCAAACCATGGATAAATGACGTGTGCAAACTTTGGGAGATGGACATCATCGGAATTATGCCTAATGAGTTGGAAGACAAGGCTAAAGATACTTTAAAAATATATTAAGAATCAGTTTTCTACATAGCATAAGTAAATCAATACAGTGTACGGTTGCCTTGGAGAAGTAATAAGAGCGATTTACCAAGCAACTATTGTCTTGCACTGGGTATAGTTCGGGGATTGCAAAAGAAATTCATCGCTCAGCCCGAGTTTTGTCAACAATACACTGAAGTAGGGAAAGATCAACTGGAACGCGATTTTGTAGAATCTGTTGACAAGGAGATAGGCACTGATTCTCCTACGCATTATCTAGCATATCATGATGTCGAACGCGATAACAGTACTACGCCTATTATAATCGTGTTTGACTGTTCAGGGAAAAATTCGCCCTCAGCTGTGAGTTTGAATGATTGTTTGTATACCGGTCCTTCTCTGGTTCCAGACCTTGCTAAAATGATGTTGCGTTTCCGCTGTAAGCCATTCGCGTTTATCAGTGACATAGAGAAAGCGTTTCTCATGTGATAGTTAGATAGACACGATAGAGATAGTGCACAATACTGTATATTTATGCGATTCTTTTTTTACTTAAACTCCCCTTGTGACACATACCGGTTTAAAGTTGTTCTATTCGGTGCCACCTGCTCTCAATTCCTTTTGAGTGCCACCATTTTGAAACATTTGTCATTGATTGATGATAAAGAACTAATTTATTGGATAAAGGGTGGCCTTTATATTGATAACGTTCAGGATACAGCCGACACGGAGAATGAACTATCTAACTATTGGTCTTTTCAGCACACTTTCATGTCTTTTTTTTTTTTTTTTTTTTTTTTCTATGTGATTGAGGGAGGCAAAAGGCATAACTGCCTATAGCGAGTGCCTCCCCCATAGTTGAAAGAGTGACAGGGCCAAAATCAAGGGACGTTCGAGCCAAAATGCCTGGACACACGGAGTTTGAAGCAATTTAAGTCATAGGAAGAGGGAAAGACTGATTCTGGGAGAGAGTTCCAGAGCTCAGATGTAGAGTAGAAGAAAGTTTGAGAGTAACGTTTCACTCTTGGGTTGGAGAGTTGCACAGAGTAGGGGTGGGATTGAGTTGCAAGACGGGTACCACGTGCCCTACGTAAAGGAGGTGGTATGCACTGGGATAGCTCTGAGGAACACTGATTATTATAGTAGCGATAGAATAGCGAGAGAGATGCAACATTGCGGCGAAGAGAGAGAGATTGCAGAGAGTTGGTGAGTGGACGGGAGTTAATGATACGAAAGGCCTTCCTTTCAACTTTGTCTAGGAGAGCGGTGTGAGAGGAACCTCCCCACACATGTGAACAATACTCAATACAAGGGCGCACTATGCCCCTGTACAGAGCAAGAAGCTGTGCAGGGGAAAAGAACCCCCTAAGACGGTTGAGCACACCCAGCTTCTGGGAGGCTGCCTTAGCAAGACTGGTAATATGGTCCTTCCAAATGAGAGCAGAAGAAAAAGAGACACCAAGAATATTGAGAGAAGATGAAGGGTTGATTTTTGTATTGTTGAAGAATAAGGGATAGTTCGCTGGGAGATCCTGACGGGTAGATAGATGGAGAAATTGGGTTTTGGAAGCATTAAAATTAACAAGGTTTTCTCTGCCCCAATTGGAAATAGTATTTAGATCAGAATTTAAGAGTTCTATGGCTTCATTACGTTTGTCGTTGAGGGATTGCTGGCTGGGACGTTCTGAAAAACTAATGGAGTAGTGTAAGGTTGAGTCGTCTGCGTATGAATGGATGGGAATTAAGGTACAGTTAAGGAGATCATTTATAAAAATTAGAAAGAGAATAGGAGATAGGACAGAGCCCTGAGGAACACCGGAGTTTATAGGGTGAGGAAGTGAACAATGGCCGTCCACAACCGCAGCTATGGAACGGCCGGAAAGGAAATTAGAGACAAAGGCACAGATGGAGGGATAGAAACCGAAGGAGGGTAGTTTAGAAATTAAAGATTTATGCCAGACTCTATCGAAGGCTTTCGATATGTCTAGTGCAATAGAAAAAGTCTCACCGAAGTCCCGAAAGGAGGATGACCAAGAGTTAGTAAGATATGAAAGAAGATCACCAGTAGAGCGACCCTTAAGGAAGCCATACTGGCGATCTGAGAGCAGATTATGAGAAGAGAAATGCTTAAGAAATTTGGAAGCAAGAATAGTTTCAAAAACTTTAGAAAGACAAGAGATAAGAGCAATTGGACGATAGTTGGAGGGTTGAGAGCGGTCACCCTTCTTTGGGACAGGTTGAATGTGAGCAAACTTCCAGCATGAAGGGAAGACGTTAGAGGATAGACAGAGACGAAAGAGTTTGCCTAGGCAGGGAGTCAGCACGGAAGCACAGTTTTTGAGAACAACAGGAGGAACACCGTCCGGACCGTACGCCTTATTAGTGTTAAGCCCAGAGAGGGTAGAAAGTACATCTTTAGAAGAGATTAGGATATTAGGCATAAGTAAGAGAGAGGAGGGCGGAGAGGGAGGAATAGCACCGGAATCATCCAAGGTGGAGTTTCTAGCAAAAGTTTGAGCGAAGAGTTTAGCTTTGTCAGAGGAAGAAGTGATGGTTGTGCCATCAGAGTGGGAAAGGGGAGGGAAAGACGAGGAAGAGAAATTGTTGGAGAGGTTTTTGGCTAGATGCCAGAAAGCTTGGGAAGAGCTAGAGTTGGATAGTTCAGTGCATTTATTATTGATGAAAGAGTGTTTGGCAAGTCGAAGAACAGATTTGGCTTGATTCCGGGCAGAAACATATGAAGAATGAGAGTCTTGAGTTTTAAGGCGTCGGTACCGTTTGAATGCTTCCTCCTTATTGCGGACAGCAGTAGAACAGGCGTGAGTAAACCAAGATTTTTTAGCATTAGTCTGAGAGAAAGAGAATGGAATGTATGCTTCCATGCCCGATAGGATTACCTCGGTAATGCGTTCAGCACTCTCCGAGGGTCCTCGGCCATGGAAGCAGAAATCATTCCATGGGAAATCAAAGAAGTACTGCCGAAGAGCCTCCCAGTCGGCAGCGCCAAAGTGCCACAAGCGCCGCCGGCTAGGAGGATCGGGTGGCTGTACTGGAGAGATAGGACAGGTGACAGAGATTAGTTTATGGTCGGAGGAGCCCAAAGGAGAGAAAAGATCGACAGTATAAGAAGAAGGGTTAGAAGTTAGAAACAGGTCAAGAATGTTGGGCCGATCTCCGATGCGATCCGGGATACGGGTGGGTTGCTGAACTAACTGCTCTAGGTCATTTAGGATAGAAAAGATGTAGGCTTGTTCACCAGGTGGATCAGTAGTGTGAGAGGAGAGCCATTGGCGGTGGTGAACGTTGAAATCTCCTAAGATGGAGATTTCTGAGAAAGGAGAAATGGATAGAATGTGTTCCACTGTAGAGTTTAGATAGTCAAAGAATTTAGGAAAGTTGGTAGAGTTAGGGGAAAGATAGACAGCACAGAAATATTTAGTAAGAGAATGACAGGAAAGTTTGAGCCATAAAGTTGAGAATTCAGAGGAGTCGAAATCGGGAACACGAGAGCAAGTGAGTTTGTTGTGCACATATGCACAACATCCGCCATTGGCTTTGAAACTAGGATAGAGAAAGTAGGAGGATACAGAGAAGGGGTTGCTGGATGTTGCTACAGACACCTGGGTTTCGGTGAGGAAGAGAAGATCAGGTTTGTAGGAGGAGAGATGGTGCTCAACAGAGTGAAAGTTAGAGGAAAGTCCGCGAATGTTGCAGAAATTAATAGAAAGAGTAACAGGCCGAGGTCCAGGTAATTGTGTGGGGTCGTCAGGGGATGGTCGGTCGGGTGAGGGGGCATTTATGGTCCCCCCCCCTGGGGACTCCGAGGCTGGTCTAAAATTCATCATTTTGTGATGTGGTCTGCACACCATTATTTGAGAGAGTGGGTAACCAATAGCCCCTTATTGAGCGATGTAATCGAGCAGGATGGAGTTACGTCAACTGACCAAACCGTTCACAAATACTTAGGTATGAGATGGTATCTGGGACCTGATCTTCATGCTTTTGGGCAACGTAGTTATACCTATGATGGAGTGCCTACTAAGCATAAATGTTTAAGCCTTGCCGCACAATTTTACGATCCACTTGGTATGCTATTGCCATTATCAATAGCTAGATCGCACTCACCTCCCAGCCTACCTCCCCTCCCCCTCCCCACCAAGCATCGTCCAAGAATATGAAATTGTCCCAAAACTATCTAATTCCAAATCAAACGGATCAACAACCCTAGTAGATTTACTCATCAAAATACTTACAAACTTTGCTATAGAGTTTGTCACATACCTTTGTGCATTAATCAATGCCTCATTAGAACAGAGTTAATGCCCTGCAGACTGGAAAACCTTTTATGTTACCCCAGTCCCTAAAACATTCCCAAACTGAACTGAAACCATTTGCTGTGGTCTTATCTACGAGGATCTTGTTATTAAGTATTTCCTCACAAATGCATATTCTTCAATTTTCAGCAACACCAATGGCTCTCCTCTCATTTCACATACCATCTGGTGAACAGCCCAACATGTTTTCTATCTGAAATTAACTAGAACAGTTAGTTTAGAGCCCTACCTGTTTCCCGGACCACCTTGAAGATCAGCCCAACGTCCTTGACATATTTATAACCTCTAATCATTCTGCTTACACCAGATGGTGTTCCTCCTGTTGTACTCAAAAACTGTGTTTTTCTCTGACTCCCTGCCGAGGCAAACTCTTCCGTCTCTGTCTCTCCTCTAACGTCTTCCCTTCTTGCTGGAAGTTTACGCTCATTCAACTTGTCCCAAATAAGGGTGACCGCTCTCAACCCTCCAACTATCGTGCAATTGCACTAATTTCGTGCATCTCCAAAGTTTTTTAAGCTATTTATATTTCAAAATTTCATAAGCATCTCTCTTCTCATAATCTACTCTCAGATCACCAGTATGGGTTCCTTATGGTTCGCTTTACTGGTGATCTTCCTTCATATCATACTAACTCTTGGACATCCTCCTTTTGGGACTTCTGTGAGACTTTTTTTTATTGTGCTAGCCATATGGAAGGCCTTCGATAGAGTCTGGCACAAATCTCAAATTTCTAAACCACCCTCCTTTGGATTCTATCCCTCTATCTGTGCCTTTATAACTAATTTCAGTTCAGGCGGTTCCATAACTGCGGTTGTGGATGGCCATCGTTCACTTTCTCAGACTATCAATTCCGGTGTTCCTCATAATTCTGTTCTATCACCACTTCTCTTTCTAATATTCATTAACGATCTTCTCAACCGTACCTCCAGTCCTATTCATTCATATGCTGATGACTCTTCCTTACACTATTCAACTAGTTTATCAGAACGTCCCAGCAAGTAATCACTGAAAACCTCATGTAATGAAGCCATAGAACACTTATCTTCTAATCTATCAACCATTTCGAATTGGGGCAGAGAAACACTTGTTGCTTTTAATGCTTCCAAAACCCAATTTCTCCATTAAATTTTGTCTACCCGTTAAGAACTCCCATAGGTCTATCCCTTATACTTCAACAATACACAAATCAACCCTTATTCTTCTCTCAGTATTATCTGTGTCTCTTTTTCTTCTGTTCTCGCTTGGAAAGACCATATTACCCCTCTTGGTAAAACATCTTCCCAGAAACTGGGTGTGCTCAACCGCCTCCGGGTGTTCTTTACCCCTGCTCAATTTCTTGCTCTGTAGAGGGGCACAGTACATCCATGTATTGAGTATTGTTCGCATGTGTGGGGAAGATCCTCTCACACAGTACTTCTTGACAAAGTAGAAATGAAAGCCTTTTGTCTCATTAATTTACATCCACTCACCAACTCTCTGCAATCTCTCTCATTTCGCTGCAATCTTGCATATCTCTCGCTATTCTACCGCTAATACAATAATCAGTGTTTGACAGAGCTCTCTCAGTGTATACCACCTCCTCTACGTAGAGTACCTAGTACCCGTCTTGCAACACAATCCCAACCGTACTCTGTACAACTTTCCAACCCAACATCCTATGACTTAAATTACTTCATACGCTGTGTGTCCAGGTATTTTGGCTCGAACATTTCTTGATTTGGGCCCTGTCACTTTTTCAACTATGGGGGAGGCACTTGTCATAGACAGTTTTGCCTTTTGTCTCCCTCATTCACATAGAGAAAAATATAAAAGATAAATCTTCTCCCTCTGTTGGGCTCCTCCGATCATAACCTTATCTCAGTTACCTGTCCTATCTCTTCAGTACGGCCTTTAACCCCCTCAGCTGGCAGTGCTTGTGGCATTTTGGCACTGCTGACTAGGAGGCTCTTTGGCCTTGGAATGATTTTTGCTTCTGTGGCCGGGAACCGTCAGAGGGTGCCAAGCACATTACTAAGGTAATCCTTCGGGCATGGAAGCATACATCCCATTTTTTCCTCTCAAACTAACTTACAAAACTCTTGGTTTACTCAAGCTTGTTTTACTGCTGTCCTCAATAAAGAGGAAGCATTCAAATGGAACTGAAGCCTTCAAACTAAAGAATCTCGTACATTTTGTGTTTCGGACCGGAATCAAGTAAATTTTGTTCTTCGACTTGCCAGACATTCTTTCATCAATAATAAATGCTCTGAACTTTCCAACTCTAGTTCTTCTCAAGCTTTCTGGTATCTATTAAAAAACCTCTCCTACAATTTAGCTTCCTCGTCTTTCCCTCTTTTTCATTCTGACGGCACCACCACCATGACTTCCTCTGACAAAGCTGAATTCTTCATTCAAACTTTAGCTAAACATTCCATTTTGGATGATTACGGTGTTCCTCCCTCTTTACCCCTCTCTCTCTTATTTATGTCTAACATCATAATCTCTTCTAAGGATGTACGCTCTGCCCTCTCTGGGCTAAATATTAAGAAGGCATACGGACCGGTGGGTGTTCCGCTTGCTGTACTCAACAATTCTTCTTCCGTGCTGACTCCCTGCCTAGGCAAACTCTTTCGTCTCTGTCTTTCCTCTAACATCTCTCCTTCTTGCTGGAAGTTTGCTCTTATTCAACCTGTCCCAAAGAAGGGTGACTGATCTCAACCCTCCAACTATCGTTCAATTGCTCTAATTTCTTGCATCTCTAAAGATTTTGAAACTATTCTTAATTCAAAAAAATCAAGCAATTGTCTTCCCATAATCTACTTTCAGATCACCAGTATGGTTTCCTTAAGGGCTGCTCTACTGGTGATCTTCTTTCCTATCTTACTAACTCTTGGTCATTCTCCTTTCATCACCTGCTGTTGTAGACGACCATCGCTCACTTCCTCGACCTATCAACTTCTGTGTTCCTTAGGGTTCTGTCCTGTCTTCAGTTCTCTTTCTAATATTCATTATTGATCTCCTCAACTGTACATCTAGTCCTATCCGCTCATAACCTGAGGACTCTACCTTACACTTATTACGGACTAGGGTTCAAACCCATAACGCTATGATTAAATGAATATCTCCCATGGAAAGGCAACAAAACTATAATCCCTGTATTAATACAAGAATGCAAGTTAATCACTAGAATTAAACTGCAAGGTTAAAGCTATCCTTCATCGAAACACTATCACTATACAACAGGCAATCAGAATCAGACAATTTATATTATTTAGTTTTCTTAATATCAGTAGTATAGCTTATGCTTTATCAAATCCTTCCAGAGATAAACATGTAAAGTATTTATTTATCCATTTGTCATTTAGTTTGCTACAAATATTATTTTTTCTGTTTACCTTCCTGTCTTTTAGGACTCTACAATATTTAAAAGTTATTGAATCCGTCAAGTTATATAAAAAATGCACGCAAATGTAATGTAGGTATGGATGAAAAGATAATATACAATTATGGATATTATTTACATATATAATACATTTTATACATCTATCCTTACACTAACACACTACAGTATCCTTATATTACGGACTAGGGTTCAAACCCATAACGCTATGATTAAATGAATATCTCCCATGGAAAGGCAACAAAACTATAATCCCTGTATTAATACAAGAATGCAAGTTAATCACTAGAATTAAACTGCAAGGTTAAAGCTATCCTTCATCGAAACACTATCACTATACAACAGGCAATCAGAATCAGACAATTTATATTATTTAGTTTTCTTAATATCAGTAGTATAGCTTATGCTTTATCAAATCCTTCCAGAGATAAACATGTAAAGTATTTATTTATCCATTTGTCATTTAGTTTGCTACAAATATTATTTTTTCTGTTTACCTTCCTGTCTTTTAGGACTCTACAATATTTAAAAGTTATTGAATCCGTCAAGTTATATAAAAAATGCACGCAAATGTAATGTAGGTATGGATGAAAAGATAATATACAATTATGGATATTATTTACATATATAATACATTTTATACATCTATCCTTACACTAACACACTACAGTATCCTTATATTTATCTATAGCGAGATAGTTATACAAGGCACCACACAAATTCAGGGAGACCCATGGTGAGGTCTTAGAGAAGCAGAGGCCAGAGGTGAACTGACTTATTAGATAATTATAATCATATTTTATATTGACGATTTGGTCATTTAGCTTGTGCAGTGCCGAGATACAACTACTCTCACTAAAATCACGCAAGTTAACTCAGGAATATTAATAAGGATATAGAATACTTAATTAGTGTACAAATGAAGACTAGTAAAACAGAATGATTAAAGCTAATGAAACATGATCATACGTCAGCCAGGGAATGAAGAGACAGGAGGGCGAGATTGGCGCCAATGTAGCCAGCTTAAATTAGCTGGGGCAAAAGACGTCTGGGTACTACAGTACAGTATACCACATGACAGAAATGTGTTCCTAAATAAGTTCTCAATGCCTAAAGGCCTACATATGTGTGTACAAGTAAATAGTCAAATTATCCCACTAGTAGATAGTGAAATCGATCCTACCAATAATTAATTGAATTAGGGCAATACATAACACACTATTCAAATAGTTTTCCACAACAACCCAACATGCAATCACTCTAAAAGTCACATGATGTGGCCATAGCACACCTTTTCTGATCTATCAACTCTCAGATTGGGGTTGAGAAAATATTGTTATTTTCAATGCTCCCAAAATCCAGTTTCTCCTTCTCTCTACCAGACACGATCTTTCACACGAGTTTCTGTTATTCCTCAACAATACACAAATCAATCCTGCATATTCTCTCAGTATGCTTGGTGTTTTTCTTACTCCCGACCTATCTTAGAAAGATCATATTACTACTCTTTCTAAAACAGCTTCCCAGAAGATAGGTGTGCTCAACTGTCTCCTTGGGTTCTTCATCCCCACACCGCATCTTACTCTGTACAGGGGCTGCACAGTGCGTCCATGTATTGAATATTGTTCGCAAGTGTGGGGAAGTTCCAACCATACTACACTTCTCAAAAAGGTAGAGTTAAAAGCATTTCACCTCATCAACTCACTTCTTACCATTTCCCTTCTTTCTACACCCCGCATTGTCACATCTCTTTCTACACCCCGCATTGTCACATCTCTTTCTACACCCCGCATTGTCACATCTCTTTCTACACCCCGCATTGTTACATCTCTTTCTACACCCCGCATTGTTACATCTCTTTCTACACCCCGCATTGTTACATCTCTTTCTACACCCCGCATTGTTACATCTCTTTCTACACCCCGCATTGTTACATCTCTTTCTACACCCCGCATTGTTACATCTCTTTCTACACCCCGCATTGTTACATCTCTTTCTACACCCCGCATTGTCACATCTCTTTCTACACCCCGCATTGTCACATCTCTTTCTACACTCCGCATTGTTACATCTCTTTCTACACCCCGCATTGTTACATCTCTTTCTACACCCCGCATTGTTACATCTCTTTCTACACCCCGCATTGTTACATCTCTTTCTACACCCCGCATTGTTACATCTCTTTCTACACCCCGCATTGTTACATCTCTTTCTACACCCCGCATTGTTACATCTCTTTCTACACCCCGCATTGTTACATCTCTTTCTACACCCCGCATTGTTACAGCTCTTTCTACACCCCGCATTGTTACATCTCTTTCTACACCCCGCATTGTTACATCTCTTTCTACACCCCGCATTGTTACATCTCTTTCTACACCCCGCATTGTTACATCTCTTTCTACACCCCGCATTGTTACATCTCTTTCTACACCCCGCATTGTTACATCTCTTTCTACACCCCGCATTGTTACATCTCTTTCACTCTTTTCTCGCTATTACAACAACAAGTGTTCTTCAGAGCTCTCTCAGTGTTTATCCCCTCTCTTACAGTGGGTGGGGGCACCCACCCCACCTTTCAACACAATCCCACTTAAACCCCAAAATAGAAATTTTTCACAGTCTACTACTCAACAAGTGAACTCTGGAACTCTCTCCCTCAATCAATTTTTCCTTCATCCTATGACTTAGACAGCTTTAAACGTTGTGTCCAGGAATTTTGACCCCAACGTCCTTTGAATTTGGCTCTCTGTCACTCTTTCGGCATTGGGGGAGACACTCGTTACAGGCAGCCTGACTTCTGTCTTCTTCATACACATATAAACAAAAATAATAACCTGCCACTTAATAGACCCTCAACAATTTGCCAACATCAAAACATTCTCTACCACCCACTGCCTTATTAGCTTTTTAAATTTCATCTATTAAAAATCTGGAAAAGAGGAAGACTTTGCTCTGACTTTCATTGACTTTAGGAAGACTGTTGATCACACTAACATCATCAACAAGGCCATCACAATTGGGCTTCATCCCAACCTGGTATCATGGCTAGCTGATTTTCTTAGTGATAAACGGCAACCTGTGCGCCACCAGGATTCCATTTCCAATATCCAAGATCTCACTTGCGGAGTACCACAAGGCACCAAGATGGGACCTCTTTGTCCCGCTAACATATCTATCTATCTATCTATCTATATGCTCAGGCCCAATCCCCATTTTGGGGGTAGCCGACTCAAGACAGAGCAAGAACAGGGAAAACACAAAAACATCATAAAACAAAAAATAAACACAGATAAAAAACACAAACTCTCACACATCCAGGTCACCCAGGAGAAGACCCAGAGACCAGGGTTACCAAGGTCGCTCCAGCACTCCCCCGGCCCCTGACCACCCGGAGAAGTTCCGATCTCGGCAGGCAGACATGCAGCGGAGCCAAAGCCACAAGCCCTCCCACCACACTTCCAGGCACACCCTTCATATTAATCGTCTCCCCGGGCCAGGCGCCTGATGGACTATTATCTAGTCCAACTTGCGCCCGACCCCTTACTCCAAATGACCACGTGTTCACTCAACTATTCACAAGCATTCTCCATTCACTCTTGTCCACCACCACTTCCCCTGCCTGATCTATAGTCATTCCTCTATCATCCAAAGCCTTTCTTACACAGTCTCTCCATCTCAATGGGGGTCTTCCTGCCCTTCTATCTCCCCTTGTATCTGACTCGCATATTCTCTTTGTAAGCCTTTCATCTCCCATTCGTTCAACATGACCATACCAGCTCAGCACCCTTCTGTCCACTCTGGCTGACAAATGTTCCTGCTGCCCCACTCTCCTACGTATCTCTTCATTCCTCAATCTGTCTCTACGAGTAACTCCACACATACTCCTCAAGCAGCTCATCTCCATCACATCCAGCCCTCTTTTCTCCTTTTTCTTCAGAGGCCATGTCTCAGCCCCATACATCACTGTTGGCACAACAATTCCTTGATACAGTGCACTTTTTACTTTCACTCCGAGATTTCTCGTCTTCCACATACTTCCCATTGCTCCGAAAACCTTCCTTCCTTCACACACTCTCTGTTTTACCTCCACTTCCATACCTCCACTCCTGCTTATTGTTCCTCCTAGATATTTAAAACACTCTACTTGTTCCAATATTTCCCCATCCAGCCTCACATCTAGATTCACCCTATGCTCTCCCCTATTACACACCATTACTTTACTTTTATTGACGTTCACCTTCAGTTTCCTCCTTCCACAAACCACACCAAACTCTTTGACTACCTGCTGCAGTTTCTCATCAGAATCCGCCACCAATGCTGTGTCATCAGCGAACAGCAACTGATTCAACTCCCAATCTCTACCATTCTTTCCTACTAAACCCAATCCTCTTCCCATAGTTCTCCTGTTCACCTCCCTCACCACACCATCCATAAACATATTAAACAGCCATGGTGACATTACACAACCCTGTCGCAAACCTACCTTTACCTCAAACCATTCACTCAACTCACCATTTCCTACTCTCACACATGCTCTGCTCCCTTCATAAAAACTCTTAACTGCTTCTAACAAATTTCCTCCTATTTCATAAATCCTTAACACCTTCCACATTGCTTCACGGTCCACACGATCATACGCTTTTTCCAAGTCCATAAAAGCCCAAAATATATCTCCTTATGCTTCTCTAAATACTTCTCGCATAACTGTCTTACTGCAAACATCTGATCCACGCACCCTCTTCCCCTCCTAAAACCGCACTGTTCTTCTCCTATTGCAACTTCCGTACACTTTATTATCCTCTCTATCAACACCCTGCCATACAGCTTTCCAACCACTGACAATAAACTAATACCTCTATAACTTGAACACTCCTGCCGATCTCCCTTCCCCTTGTACAACGGCACAATACATGCACTCTTCCAGTCTATTGGTACCATTGACACAGCAAAGCACACATTGAAAAGCCTCACCAACCAATCTATTATCACATCTCCACCCTTCTTTATACACTCCACAGCAATACCATCCAAACCTTCTGCTTTTCCCGCTCTCATTTGTTTCACTGCTTCTTTCACCTCATTTTCCTCAATCCTTTCATTCATTCCCTGCCACTTGGGTGGCCTGGGTAACCTATCTCCATCCACCTCTGCTTCAATCACTGCTTCTCTTCCATCTCTTGTATTTAACAAAGATTCAAAATACTCGGCATATCTTTTCCTCACTTCAACTGGTTCCACTAGTAATTCTCCATTTTCATCTTTCACTGACTCTTCCCTCTTTTGTCCTCCTTTCCTTACTTTATTTACCTCCTTCCAGAACATCTTCTTTCGTTCTTCAAAATTCTCACTCAGCCTTTGGCCCCACCTTTCGTTTGCATCTTTTTTCGCTTCTCTAATTTTCCGTTTTGCCTCTCTCCTTTTCTCCTTGTACCTCTCCCATACCTCAACACTACCATCCTGTAAAACCCTCTCAAAACACTGTCTCTTCTCCTCAACTGCCTTTCTCACCGTATCATTCCACCACTCGCTTCCCTTCCTGATACCTCTGCCTCCTACTTTCCTTTTGCCGCATACTACCTCTGCACTTGCTTTCACTCCTTCCTTAAACTGTTGCCATTCAATCTCTACTTCTCTCTCTTCCATCTCTCTCACTTCCATCCACTTTTCATTTAGTCTTTCCTTGTACTCCCTCTCTTTTTCACTCTTCTCTAACTCACTAACTTTTATTACCTCTCTTACTTCACGCTTGTCTCTTATTCTCCTGTAACTCTTAACTCTTAGCTTTCCCTCCACCAGGTAATGATCTGACATACCCTCCGCCTCACCTCTCATCACATTCACATCCAGCAGTCTACACAATCTTTCCCTTGTCACCAGCACATAATCCATCAATGCCCTCTCTACAGTCTCTCCCCTTACAAGTCTATGCCAGGTGTACTTGTGTATACGCCTTTTTTTGAAGAACGTATTACCTACACTCAATCTACACTCTTCACATACATTTTTCAGTCTTTCTCCACTCTCGTTTACACCATCCACACCAAAACTACCGATGACTCCCTCAACAGGCTCATTTCCTACCCTAGCATTTAGGTCCCCTAAAACTATAACATTTTCATTTTCATCAAACCCTTGCAGACAATCTCTCAAATCCTCCCAGAAACCCTCTACCTCGTCTAACTCTCTTTCACTTCCTGGTCCATACGCACTTACAAAAACCCACCTTTCACCCTTAAACCGCATTCTCACCCACATTAGCCTTGATGACACCTCTTTCCACTCTTTTATAAACTCTCTCAACTCCTCCTTCACAATAATAGCCACTCCTTCTTTCCCCCTGACTCCCTCGTCTACTCCAGACTTTCTACCGATCACGTTTCCAAAATCCACTTCTCCCTCTCCTTTCATCTTTGTTTCATTCAGTGCAAGGACATCATACATCCTTCTTTCAAATAACCTTCCAATATCCTCTCGCTTCTCACTCGCTCCACATCCACGCACATTCAAAGCTCCTACTCTCAGGGTTCGGGACCACGAACGCGTTCCCTCGCCCCTATCTCTGTCTCGTTTTTTTGGTAGATTAATTTAAGGGGAGAAGGATACCAGGCCCCCCTGCCCCCGATCCCCCTTAGCCGATTTCTACGTCTCACCGGAGAAAAGCGGTGGTGGAAATTTCTCACCCCTCCACCACAGAGGAGGCTACCTGCACCAGAAAGTGGCGGGCGTTGGGTCGCCGCATCCCTACGCCATTTGAAAAAATTAGAGATGCAGAAGGAGAAAAAGACAGAAGGGGCTATGGGAAGTAGAGGACACCAACCCTCACTCTGACAAAGGGTCAGCCCACCACCACATATGATACCTGAAAAGACACTGTTTCATCGGAAGTATGTGGATGACTCTAGAGCAAGTATCAGTGTAAACAACAACTCTCCTGACTATATTTTATATTTTATCTATGTGAATGAGGGGAACAAAAGGCAGAACTGCCTGTGATGAGTGCCTCCCCAGAGTTAAAAGAGTAACAGGGCCATAATCAAGGAATGATCTAGCCAATATTTCTGGACACACGGAGATTGAAGCAATTTAAGTCATAGGATGAGGGTAAGATGTATTCAGGGAGACAGTTCCAGAGCTCAGCTGTTGAATAGAAGATTGAGAATATCGCTTCACTCTTGGGTTGGAGAGTTGCACAGAGTAGGGGTGGGATTGTGTTGCAAGACGGGTGCTACACACTGTACGTAGAGGAGGTGGTATACATTGAGAGAGCTTTGAGGAACACTGATTATTGTAATATAAGTAGAATAGCGAGAGAGATGTAACATTGCGGCGAAGAGAGAGATACTGCAGAAAGTCGGCGAGTGGGCGTGAGCTAATGAAACAAAAGGCTCTCCCTTCTACTTTGTCAAGTAGTGCTGTGTGAGGATCCTCCCCACACATGCGAATAACACTCAATACATGGACGCACCGTGCCCCTGCACAGAGCAAGAAGCTGTGCAGGGGTAAAGAACCCCCGGAGGTAGCCAAGCACACCCAGCCTCTAAGAAGCCGCTAGCAAGGGAGGTAATATGGTCTTTCCAAGGAGAAAAGAAAAAAGGAGACAATGAGAAAACTCAGACAAGATGAAGGATTGATTCTTGTATTGTTGAAGCATAAGGGAAGTCCCCTGGGAGTTCTTGGAGGGTGAATAAATGGAGAAACCGGGCATTGGAAGCATTGAAAGCAACAAGATTGTCTCTGCCCCAAACGAAAACGGCTGATAAGTCAGAAGATAAGTGTTTTATGGCATCATCACGTGACTTGTTAAGTGATTGCTTGCTGTTTTTTTTTTTTTTTTGAACAACTAGTAGAATAGTGTAAGGTAGAGTCATCAGCATATATGAAGGTACATTTGAGAAGATCATTAACCCTCTCCGACATATGACGCGATGTTGAGCCTATTAGGGATACTTTAAAGCCTTTGTGACCATCAGGGGTATTTAGAAACCTTTAGTTTAGTTACTTCAACCTCTGCAGTTGTCTTTGAGTTAGCTGTGTTGAGCCTATTAGGGATACTTTAAAGCCTTTGTTACCATCAGGGGTATTTAGAAACCTTTAGTTTAGTTACTTCAACCTCTGCAGTTGTCTTTGAGTTAGCTGTGGGCAGAAAACTAATTTGGGAGAGGTAATTATAAGAGTGAGAGAACTCTATTTCTTATTGCTAATCTGGCAACCTCTGCGTCATATGTGCGTGAAAAGGTTAATAAATATTATAAAGAGAATTAGAGATAGGACACAGCCCTGAGTAACACTGGCGTTGATAGGTTGAGGAAGTGAATGATGGCTGTCCACAACCGTATCTATGGAATGGCCAGAAATGAAAATGGAGATAAAGGCACAGATAGAGGGATAGAAACCGAAGGAGAGCAGTTTAGAAATTAGAGTTTTGTACCAGACTCTATCAAAGGCCTTCGATATATCTAGTGCAATAGAAAAGGTCTCACCGAAGTCCCGAAAGGAGGATGACCAAGAGTTAGTAAGATATGAAAGAAGATCACCCGTAGAACGACCCATAAGGAATCCATACTAGCGATCTGAGATTAGACAATGGGAAGACAGATGCTTAAGCAATTTTGATGTAAGAATAGTTTCATTAACTTTGGAGATGCAAGAAAGGAGAGCAATTGGACGATAGTTGGAGGGTTGAGAGCGGTCACCCTTCTTTGGGACAGATTGCATGAGAACAAACTTCTAGCATGAAGGGAAGACGTTAGAGGAGAGGCAGAGACGGAAGAGTTTGCCTAGGCAGGGAGTCCGCACGGAAGCACAGTTTCTTAGTACAACAGGAGGAACACCATCCGGACAGTACCCCTTCCTAGTATTAAGCCCAGAGAGGGTAGAAAATACATCTTTATAAGAGAATAGGATATTAGGTATAAGTAAGAGAGAGGGGAGTGGAGAAGGAGGAATAGCACAGGAGTCATCTATGGTGGAGTTTCTAGCAAAAGTTTGGGCAAAGAGTTCAGCTCTGTCAGAGGAAGAAGTGACGGTTGTGCTGTCAGAGTGGAAAAGGGGAGGGAAAAGCAAAGCAGTAAAATTGTTGGAGAGGTTTTTGGCTAGATACCAGAAAACTTGGGAAGAGCTAGAGCTGGATAGTTCAGTTGTTTTATTAATTATGAAAGAGTGCTTGGCGAGTCGAAGAACAGAATTGGTTTAATTCCGGGCAGAAACATAAGAAGAATGAGATTCTTTAGTTTGAAGGCGTTGGTATCGTTTGAATGCTTCCTCCTTATTTGGGATAGCAGTAGAACAAACATGAGTAAACCAAGATTTGTTTGCATTAGTCTGAGAGAAAGAAAATGGAATGAATGCCAACATGCCTGAGACTATTACCTCGATAATGCGTTCAGCACTCTCCGAGTGTCCCCGGCCGCGGAAGCAAAAATCGTTCCATGGGAAAGCAAAGAAGCACTACTGGAGAGCCCCCCAGTCAGCAGCGTCAAAGTGCCTCAAGTTCCGCCGGCTGGGAGGATCGGGTGGCCGTACTGGAAAGATATGACAGATGACAGAGATAAGTTTGTGGTCGAAGGAGCCCAAACGAGAGAAGAGGTCGTCAGTATAAAAGGAAGGGTTAGAAGATAGAAACAAGTCAAGATTGTTTGGCAGATCTCCTAAGTGATCCGGGATACGGGTAGGTTGCTGAACCAACTGCTCTAGTTCATTTAGGATAGAAAACATGTAGGCTTGTTCACCACGTTGGTCAGTGAAATGAGAGGAGAGCCATTGGCGGTGGTGAATGTTGATTTCTGAGAAAGGAGAGATGGATAGGATGTGTTCCACTTTAAATAGTCAAAGAATTTGGGAAGTCAGTAGAGTTAGGGGAACGATAGACAGCACAGAAGTACTAAGTATGAAAATTACTGGATAGTTTGAGCCATAAAGGGGAGAATTTTCAAATGAGTCGAAATCGGGAACACGAGAGCAAGTGAGTTGTTGTGCATGTATGCACAACATCCGCCTTTGTCTTTGAAACTAGGAAAGAGAAAGTAGGAGGATACAGAGAAGGGGCTGCTGGCAGTTGCGTCAGACACCTGAGTTTCAGTGAAGAAAGGAAGATCAGGTTTGTTGGAGGAGAGATGGTGTTCCACAGAGGGAAAGTTAGAGGAAAGACCGCGAATATTGCAAAAGTTAATAGTAGGAGTTACAGTCCGTGGTCCAGAGAATGTTGTGGGGTTGTTAGGGGAAAGTCGGGCGAGTGGTGGATATTTAATAATGTGCATCCTGTATCTGTCACTTCATATTCCTCTCGGCATGGTGTCGATCAAACAATTACTGTATTATACTATACTTAAATCTACACTTATTTATTTAATAAAGTGAACTAATCATTCATTTTGTAAATAATTCTGAACCATATACATGCATTCACTCTATTGTACATATCATATTGTTACTATATTTTACTGTACTCATTTTACAGTACTCATTCACTCTATTGTACATATCATATTGTTACTATATTTTACTGTACTCATTTCACTCATTAATTATCATGTTTATGTACATTTTCAGCCTACTTGGCAGACAATGTTAATAAACCGTTTCTTCTTATCAATATTATAAGAAGTAGTATTGTTAGTATTATTGTTACCTTTCCATTCCCATCACTACCCACCTGTCTAACTAATCACTCACATTACTCTCTCTCCCCCTCTACCTAACTAACCACTCATATTACCCTCCCTCCCACCCTCACCCCTCTCTACCTCACCAATCAATCATATTGCCTTCCCCACCCCCCTTCTACCAAACAAACCACTCATACTACCCACCCATCCGCTGTCACCCCTCCTCTCCTCTACCTGACCAATCACTGTACCCCTCCCTACCCTCACCCCAAAGAGAAGGTCAGGCTATGACTGATGAATGATGTTGAAATGTGAGCCAGTCCTCCATATAGGTCACAGGTAAGGCAGGCAGATGGGGAGACAAGTAGGGAAACCACCGACCAGATAGGGAGGCTCATAAATAGGGAGGATGGGAAACACAGCAAGAAAAGGTTATTTTATAATTTCTCACCCTGCGAACTTGATAAAGTTGATTGGTGGTAACGTATCACACATCGTAAACATCTATTTAGGATTTCTCATATATAATTTACAGTATCATTTATAGGTACTGAATAAATTCCTATTCCTATAAGGTGTTATGCTAAATATGAATAGGCATAATATATATACAGTATATATCTGTATACTGTATATTTGTTTTTTCTATGTGAATGAGAGAGACAAAAGGCATAACTAACTGCAGCAATTGCCACCCCCAGATTTCAAAGAGTGACAGGGCCAAAATCAAGGGACGTTCGAGCTAAAATGCCTGGACACACGAAGTTTGAAGCAATTTAAGTCATAGGAAGAGGGAAAAACTGATTCTGGGAGAGAGTTCCAGAGCTCAGCAGCTGAATAGAAGAAAGTCTGAGAATAGCATTTCACTCTTGGGTTGGAGAGTTGCACAGAGTAGGGTGGGATTGTGTTGCAAGGCGGGTTACGTACCCTACGTAGAGGAGGTGGTATTCACTGGGAATGCTCCGAGGAACACTGATTATTGTAGTAGCGATAGAATAGCGAGAGAGATGCAACATTGCGGCGAAGAGAGAGAGATTGCAGAGAGTTGGTGAGTGGACGGGAGTTGATGATACGAAAGGCTTTCCTTTCTACTTTGTCTAGGAGTGCGGTGGAGAGGATCCTCCCCACACATGTGAACAATACTCAATACAAGGACGTACTGTGCCCCTGTACAGAGCAAGAAGCTGCACAGGGGTAAAGAACCCCTTGAGGCGGTTGAGCACACCCAACTTCTGGGAGGCTGCCTTAGCGAGACTGGTAAAATGGTCCTTCCAAGTGATAGCAGAAGAAAAAGAGACAGAGAATATTGAGAGAAGATGAAAGGTTGATTTTTGTATTGTTGAAGAATAAGGGATAGTCCTCTGGAGGTTCCTGACAGGTAGTAAGATGGATACATTAAGTCTTGGAAGCATTAAATGCAGCACAGTTTTCTCTACACCAATTGGAAATAGTAGCTAGATCAGAAGATCAGTGTTTTATGGCTTCATTAGTTTGCTTTTGAGGGACTGCTGGCTGGGGCGATCTGGAAAACTAATTGAGTGGTGTAAGGTAGAGTCGTTTGCATATGAATGGATGGGACTGGATGTACAGTTGAGAAGATAATTTATAAAAATTAGAAAAAGAATAAGAGATAGGACAGAACCATGAGGAACACCGGAGTTGATAGGATGAGGAAGTGAGCGATGGCCATCCACAACCGCAGCTATGGAACGGCCAGAAATGAAATTAGAGACAAAGGCACAGATGGAGGGACAGAAACCGAAGGAGGGCAGTTTGGAAATTAAAGATATGTGCCAGACTCTATTGAAGGCCTTCGATATGTCTAGTGCAACAGAAAAAGTCTCACCGAAGTCCCGAAAGTTGGATGACCAAGAGTTAGTAAGATATGAAACAAGATCACCAGTAGAGCGACCCTTAAGGAAACCATACTGGCGATCTGAGAGCAGATTATTAGAAGAGAAATGCTTAAGAGATTTGGAAGCAAAAATAGTTTCAAAAACTTTAGAGATACAAGAGATGAGAAGAGCAATTGGACGATAGTTGGAGGGTTGAGGTGCCTTCAATAGACACCCTTCTTTGGGACAGGTTGACTGAGAGCAAACTTCCAGCAAGAAGGGAAGACGTTAGAGGAGAGACAGAGACGAAAGAGTCTGCCTAGGCAGGGGGTCAGCACGGAAGCACAGTTTTTGAGTACAACAGGAGGAACACCGTCCAGACCGTTCGCCTTCTTAGTATTAAGCCCAGAGAAGGTAGAAAGTACATCTTTAGAAGTGATTAGGTTATTAGGCATATTTAGGAGAGAGGGGGGTGGAGAGGAAGGAATAGCACCGGAACCGTCCAAGGTAGAGTTTTTAGTAAAAGTTTGACCAAAGAGTTCAGCTTTGTCAGAGGAAGAAATGATGGTTGTGCCATCAGAGTGGAAAAGGGGAGGGAGAGACGTGGAAGAAAAATTGTTGGCGAGGTTTTTGGCTAGATGCCAGAAAGCTTGGGAAGAGCTAGAGTTGGATAGTTTAGTGCATTTATTATGCATGAAAGAGTGCTTGACAAGTCTAAGAACAGATTTGGCTTAATTCCGGGCAGAAACATAGGAAAAATGAGATTCATGAGTTTTAAGGCATCGGTACCATTTGAATGCGTCCTCCTTGTTGTGGACAGCAGTACAACAAGCGTGGGTAAAACAAGATTTTATTGCAGTTGACTGAAAGAAAGAAAATTGAATGTACACTTCCATGCACGAGAGGATTATCTTGGTAATGCGTTCAGCACTCTCCGAGGGTTTCCGGCCACGGAAGCAGAAGTCATTCCATGGGAAATCAAAGAAGTACTGCCGGAGAGCCTCCCAGTCGGCAGTGCCAAAGTGCCACAAGCGCCGCCGGCTGCGAGGATCGGGTGGCCATACTGAAGAGATAGGACAGGTGACTGAGATAAGTTTATGGACGGAGGAGCCCAAAGGAGAGAAAAAATTGACAGTATAAGAAGAAGGGTTGGAAGTCAGAAATAATTCAGGAATGTTGGGCCGATTTCCGAAGCGATCAGAGATACGGGTGGGTTGCTGGACCAGCTGCTCTAGGTCATTTATGATTGAAAAGACGTAAGCTTGTTCACCAGGTTGGCCAGTAGTGTGAGACAGAGCCATTGGGAGATTTCAGAGAAGGGAGAGATTTTTTTTTCTTTTTTTTTCTTTTTTCTTTTTAAAGAGACAATGAACAGCTAGAATGTGTTCCACTCTAGAGCTTAGATAGTCAAAGAATTTTGGAAAGTCGGTAGAGTTAGGGGGAAGATAGACAGCACAGAAATATTTAGTATGAGAATGACAGGATAGTTTGAGCCATAAAGTTGAGAATTCAGAGGAGTCGAAATCGGGAACACGAGAGCAAGTGAGTTTATTGTGCATGTATGCACAATATCCGCCTTTGGCTTTGAAACTAGAATAGAGAAAGTAGGAGGATACAGAGAAGGGGCTGCTGGAAATTGTCTCGGATACCTGTGCTTCGGTGAGGAAAAGAAGATCAGGTTTGTAGGAGGAGAGATGGTGTTCTATTGAATGAAAATTAGAGGAAAGGCCGCGAATATTGCAAAAGTTGATAGTAAGAGTATATATATATATATAATATATATATATATATATATATATATAATATATCGTGGTCATATAATTATAT
Organism: Lithodes maja; assembly: GCA_037953745.1. Classification (NCBI taxonomy): domain Eukaryota; kingdom Metazoa; phylum Arthropoda; class Malacostraca; order Decapoda; family Lithodidae; genus Lithodes; species Lithodes maja. Next base: position 4,015 of record JBAKBP010026466.1, on the reverse strand, counting down.
ATGATAGATTTATAATATCTTTGCACAGAAAGCCACCTTATACTGGGTTGGCTACAAAGTTTTCGTCTGCCATCCCTATTATTATAATATAAACGCCATGTAATATCTCCCCTTGTAACAAGAGTATATCCTAATTTGTCAAGCTAAAAGTACACTCCCTCTACACCTTAAATTAGAATAATTTACAAAATTCCCTGCATCTAAATTGATTACCAACTAATTTTATTGATACGTATATTGGTAAGCAACTGAACAAACTGATCGAACCCTCACGTTAAATAATCACAGTAGAAGAGGTGACAGTCTTCATCCTCCTCTCTTTCACCGGAAATAAATGTTTCAACGTCCAAAGCCTATTATTCCAACTCATTCTACTCTCAAGTCTCAACTAAGATCGTATTTTCAAATAAAACTAATAAGAGGAACAGGTTTAAGTTAAAAGATAAGATTCCACAATGTTTACAATCGTCAGTTGTGTACCAATATACGTGTAAGAGATGTAAGTCTTAGTACATCGGTAAAACAACTCAGCAACTCAGGGTTCGTATCTGTGAACACTTTGGCCGTTCTTGCAGAACAGGACAATTGCTTCAAAAACCATCAGTTTCAGCCATTAGATAAAAACAGACATTCACGACCACCCAATGAGTAATTCTCGTAAGTTACTCTTCAGACACGGAGAAGAGCATAGCAGAAGCTCTCCGTACTAAAATATGTGCAACCCTGTATAGGTTTACATATAACTACATGTGTTTTACTGTCATTCTAAGCTGATGAACTTTTACCTTTAGATTGTGTCTTTCTTTATTTATTTCATTATCATATTTACGTTAGATTTCATATTGCATATGTTAGTCTTAGCTTTATATTTACTTTATTACCTCGACCTATGTATAAATTCGATTCCTGTAATAATTGTTTACATTTCTAGATAATTTGTTCATTTATAGCTATTCTGTCCATCTCCAGATTTTCCATTTTGTTTCGTCAACTTTTCATATCATAACTATCGACTTTATGTACAGTCTACGACAGAACTATTGTCATGGCCTAAGGCAATGCATTAGTTCACTTATCTTTTAATAGATGACCCTTTAATCGCTTCTAATAAAAGGGGTGGTCAGGGGCCGGGGGAGTGCTGGAGCGACCTTGGTAACCCTGGTCTCTGGGTCTTCTCCTGGGTGACCTGGATGTGTGAGAGTTTGTGTTTTTTATCTGTGTTTATTTTTTGTTTTATGATGTTTTTGTGTTTTCCCTGTTCTTGCTCTGTCTTGAGTCGGCTACCCCCAAAATGGGGATTGGGCCTGAGCATATAGATAGATAGCATATAGATAGAATAAAAGGGGGCGGGGTTAATATAGAGGTGGGAAGGAGGAGTCAAATGTGTGTGTGTGTGTGTTCTAGAACAGCACGCAGAATAAGTGTATTTTAACATAACACACAGGCTATAATATTAGATTAGCTCATTCCGGAGCACAAATACGTAACACACATCAGGTGTTGCGTTATTTACGGAATTTAATATACAGACAATCAAGTTTCTATCCGTCGAACTCACCATTCCCCCCTCCTCCCCTTCTCTCTGCTGCCTTCCCCTATCTCCCCCCTTCTCTCTTCCCCTTCTCTCTCCTAACCGAATATATAATTTTCCTCATCGTCGTGTTCAAAGCTGTCCATAAAAATTACTTTGGTGTTTTAATAATACTGTTCTTTTTACCTTTTCTGATTCTCAATTATTAACTCGTATTCTGTTCTTTACCTTATACAATGTGTTATAGAAAACACATCGATATGCTCCGTTGCAAAACACTCAAAGTTGCCAACCTTGGCGTCCTGGTTAGTGTGAACAATCGTATAAATATATAAGTAATTGGAACGGGATGTTACAATCCACGCATCAAGACAAGTTGGATCACATTGTAATCTAGCTTGGACCAAATTATAACCAAATATATATATATATATATATATATATATATATATATATATATATCATTATATATCATAAAGACAAGAAAATATCGGCTCAGTTAGAAAAAACACTTTAGATGAGCCGAAACGTGTTTCTTTGTAATAAAAACAAAATTTGATAAATCTTGTATTCTTCCATACCACTATTCACAGCACTGTCGTTGACCAATTCATAATCTACCTTAACATGTAATATGACACGCTATGATTATTGCATTATACTTTTCTCAGTGGATTCTTAATTACTAGCTTAATTACTGTGGCTTCCCATTATCAATAAACAGTTCGGCGCTACCCATTGTAATGATTTACTATAAAGTAAGTCATCGAATTGAACAATTAACGATAATCCAAGCAATCTGGTTATGTTGTTTTAAAGTTGATATCAATTGTTTAGGCTTTTATATTTTTACTTCGTATTGTTTAAATTATCGTCCAAACATAATTAATAGTATACTATAGCTATGTGTATGTTACCTTGAATTTAATTTAATATGTATTATTTCACCATCATTATGTTGCGGTGAACATTGGAAACCCAAACACATTATATAATACACTGTATATAAAGGGTTAGAGGGTGACCGGTCAACTCAACCAGTAGCTCTCAACCAGTACCAAATCAACCAATACAGTTAGGTTAGGTTAGGTTAGTACTATATTTTGGCACTGGTTTGGTTGGTCTGGGTTAATTTGGCACTGGTTGAGAGGTACTGGTTGAAATGGTCTACTGGTTGAGATGACATGGAACCGGTTCTTAGATGTTAACATTGACAATTTGTATTTATTCAATCAATGATCTCCACCCACCACCTGCATCAACTACCTCCTGTATTCTCGTTGGAGCTGATTTTAAAATGTTCCAACTTATATTAGGGCGGCGACGGATCCCCCCCCCCCCCCCCCCCGCCCTTTCCAATCCTAACCTGGATCACATTCCACTCCATGACATGATGGCCCACAAATTTTCTATTGGGTTCATGTCACACACCCTTGTGGACCAGCTAAACTCCGGATGGGGTCAGGTCAGGTGAAGGTATTGAAGGATAAGCATTTACAACGGCACTCGTAGCTACTTTCTAAGTTTCCTATTTTCTGAAGAGTGTAGAGAGGGGAGAAGGGGTGTTGGAGAGAGACTAAGTTGTTGCAGTGGCTTTGTTATGTGTGTTATTAGTCTATACGTCGTAAGGCTCAGGATGGCCATGGCACGCACTGAAGACAGCAACATTTCCTCAATAATGCTAATACCTTTTCTAGTTTGCCTGGAGCAGTGTGTGTGTGTGTGTTTTATGTTATCATGTGTGAGTGATTTGTGCCCATTACGTTGGATGTGATCGTGTGTGTGATGTGCGTTTTATGTTATCGGGTGTGAGTGTGTGAGTGTGTGTGTTTTGTATCCTGTGTTAGTGTTGGTGTGGGTGGGTTGGTGCTTGCATGTGATGGACAGAGGAGAGAGGTTGAAGCGCCGTCTCTCCAAACATTACAAATTGTGGAGGTCATAAGTATATGTATTATTCAACTTATTCCTTAAAAGCCAACACAAATAACTTTAATCCTAAGTGTTATTGTTACACTTAATATATATAGACGTGTTCTTCGGGAATCGTAGCTTAAGTAGAAATAGGATAATTAGCGAGGCAGGGAGCAATAGGTGTTGTTCGCTGCTTCGCTAGTTATCCTATTCCTAATCAATATATGTTTGTTATTTTAGTCATCCCTAACATTTATTATGTATATGTAAATTCAAAACAATCGCATAGTATTAATCTGCGTATTTTAGAGGGTATCAATTACGTCAGAGAGAGAGAGAGAGAGAGAGAGAGAGAGAGAGAGAGAGAGAGAGAGAGAGAGACGATCGGGTCTCGTATAAATCAGTGGCTCTTATACATTGGACTAGACTGGCATAAATGCAAACAACGGAAACGCTAGATCCAACCCCTGATATAATATAATCCCGTCGAACAAAGAACACATATACCCTCCAGAGTTATATCTGCGATAGCGGGGTATCTTAACTCTCAGTATCTATGTGCTTCTACTATAG